>JAQFXM010001062.1:0-36820 GCA_034693345.1 Entomobrya multifasciata | reverse complement strand
TTACTAAATATTCCTGTACTAACATAGCTTTTGAGTGCAATTATGAATTCACCGAATCTAAACGATAAAAACGGTATGTTTATACAATATAATTCTGCCAACTAATTTTTATCGTTCCATAGATGGGTTTTTAACTTTATATGAGCCTTTATCAAGTTAACATTAAATACCAGAAAATCTGCACCAGTTTGCAAGGAAAACTGACAAACTGTAAGCGGCAATTGATCTTGATTTTTGCGCAAAATCATTATGTTCGGTGTACCAAAAAGTCACCTCTTCGTTAATTTTATAAAATAAATATAATGGATTTATGAGATCGCTGTAAGCTTTCAAACTATAGATCAGTAAAATTGAATCACAGTTTTTAAAAATTTAAATACTGTCTGATACTATTTAAATTACATTTACAGGCTCTAAACATTTCATTAAAGTAACATTTTTATCAAGCTTTTGTAGTATGTCTTGAAAATGGGCTTGTTTACACTTATTGTGTTGGCTTGCTGAAAGTTTCAAACAAGTTTGCTGACACATGTATAAATTCAAAATGATTTAGAAAATTAGTTGGTAAATTACTTTTTTGCTTTAGCTTGTTTTAAATTAGTGTGCACTGTAAGAAGTGTTAGTATGTTTATACAAACCATTATGGGAATATAGTGGGCACTGCACTGCAAAGATTAGTGATCGATGGATGCAACTGTGAGTTTTGGCTTTTGAGTTTTTGCCTTTTATAAAGCTTAGCAGGGGATTAAAAAAGATAAGAGGTGGTCAATGGATGGAACGGCTAACGTTTAAAACTATACCAAAAAGATTATGGTTTTTATGTATGTACATATAAACAAAGGATGTGTTTTGCTTATATGTTTGAGCTACTGTATAGTAAATATTTCATTTATGACTGTGTAATGATAACAATGAGAGTGGCACTGACATTGACTTTGACCCTTAAAGTGGGTTTATATTTTTAATAACCATTTATACTAGGACCTCAGGAAGTAAAAACATAAACGCTTAATTTTCATACATGATGTACATACACGTACACAACATAACATAAAAGTAGTCTTGAAAATTTATTCCGACAGGGATTTTGGTATTTTAAACATGTTAAATAAACTACATGACAAGATAGGTTTTACTTTCTGAAAGGTAATAAATGTAAAAACAGTGCTCAGGGTTAAAGATCACTGCATTTATTTTATAATGACTAAACCATTTGTATTACATTCAAGTTTAATGAAAACAAAATTCAACAACTCTATTTTCAGTTCACCTAAATGCAAATTACTATATCATGAAAAAGATATATAACTTCAGTAAAAAAAATGCTAAATGATGAATATAAATGAGTTTTAAATGATTTAAAAAATATTAAATTGAAAAATAAAAATACCACCGAAAGGAAGTAAGATGAATAGTGAATGTGATTGTTGTGGGTTTGGTTGGTATTATTCATGCTTCATATTATGAACAAGTGTGCTTTGTTTTTCCACTCACTCTACAAATTATACTATCCCTTTTATTCGTCATAATAACACACTTTTGTATAATAGCGAGAAGAACTACTTACACTAGTTAAGGTAGGTTACATTACATGATAATAAAAAAACATCAACATCAACAACACAACCACCTTTACCACCAGAAGAGTAGTCTATATCATCATCAAAAAAAATACTAGCTTAACTTTTTCCTTTATATTTTATTTTACTACTTTAAAGTGAATGTGCAAGTAAAAACTCCGCTGCTTGAGCTGTTTCAGATTGATAAAAGTTGCAATATTGGCGGAAAGGGTTAGAAAAAAGTATACCATTCATTTTTAACTACAAACCAACGATGCATGCACATGTGTGTGTTTGTGTGTTTGATGGTGATAGTGATGATGTGCGTTTTTATTTTGCGTTTATTACAGTAAAATGTGTGGTGAATGTTTATTTTCTTTACGCAGCTGCATGCTAATATGCAGCACACAGAAAAGTGGTAGAATGGGTGGTGGTGATGATGATGATGATGGTGAATGCATATAATATCTACCTTGTGTGTATTTAAGAATAATAATACCCAGTCAAAAGCTGTATAGAAAATCCTTTCTTTTCTGCTTGCTTCTAATATAAAATCTAGTTTTTCCCATAAATTAAAATGCAGTTGCAAACTGGCTGTAGTAGAATTTTTATTTTTGATGAGTAGTAGACGGATGCCTGACCTATTATACTGAAAAATTACGATTAGGTATAACATGTATCTAATGTATGAGATATTGTATGTAACTTTTGCTGTTATAATATTATTGTCCGATTTTTAATTCAGATTGAAATTCTGGGCAGTAGATTTGTACTTCCGGTAATTTTACTTTCAGATAAATTTCAGCCTAGAATAGTTTGGGCTTAATATTTTTTTCGGGCTACTAATTATTGAATTATAGAAAATGAAAGGAGGTTGTTTACTAAATGTACGTACATTTACACCTTGATAATCTCTTTGTATAATAGTGTCATTGTCACAAACTGCTTTTAAAAACAGTGTAAACGCAACAAAACCCATTTAGAACAACAAGTAACATAACTATGTTCATTGTCACAAACATAAAATTACACTTAAGTAAGCCCACGAAATTGGAAACCGTAAACGTGTTCCATAGCTTTTTCCACACATTTATAGACGTCAGCGGCATCATTCCGTTGGCATCGTCCTTTTAAAAAAAACATCATTCATTCATAAAATGGAATGAAATTTTATGCGCTCTGTTTTCAAAGTTGCCAATAAATTGAGGTCTTGGACCTATCATTTAGATATCTTTTTACATAACAGTTTAACAGTTACATATGGAAATTCCTTTTTTTGGCCAACTGCCTACCATAATACTGTAAAATTGGTCTTGTTAATAAAGTAGGTCTTATCAAGAATTTTAACTTGTCCATCCGATTCGTCCTTGTCCCCTTACATATAAAAAATTTAATTGTGTCCTTATGCCCTATCTACACACATATATATTTAAAAAACACATTACATCACACTTTTTCTTCACACTTGTTTTCAAATCCCCTCCCGTACTTTTCCGCTCGCACAACAAAAATCTTTCGAATGAAAGTGTTCTCTCCCTAAAAATAGCTTTATGGGGAAAAGTGGTTGTTGAGTACGTTCACAAGTGTAAATAGAACACATAATCATCATCATACAACCAAACAAATTTATTTTCTCGAAACCTAGACCCATCTTTTCTCGATGTGCTAGTTTTGAAGAAACAACTATGTACACACCAAATGATATGACATAACAACACAAGTAAATATATTTTATTCTCTGTTACGTTACAATAAACATAATAAAAAAACGTAGACATTGCGGACACACCAAATCACATATTGGCTTACGCATGATTTTTATCTGGGAATGACCTGATTTTTTTTCTCAAAAGGAATATACCATCATAAGTCGGCAAGCATCCAACAAGTTGTACATTTTTCTTTCAAGTACCACAAATACTTTTCACTGTAAAATTGAATAAAAATGCGTATTATTTGTGATTTAATTTCTCGGTTTTTTTCTTCTTACAAAACCGAAAATGTGTACTCACTTTGTCAATGTCATGCTCTGCATACCATAATAATCATTATCTCATTTTCACTTTAAAAGACAAAACAAAAATGTAAGTGGCTTGGCCAGGCTGGCATGTAAGTATCAAAATGTTTCTTTTTTGGTTTTTAAACTTGTAAAAAGTATGTTATGAGGATGAATTTTTTTACAAGGTAAATTACAAGTTGAGTGAGATCATTCTCATTATTACTTCATTTCGTGATTAACTTGCGTGAAATCGTTATACATTATATATTTGTATTGTCTTCTGCTCACATAAAACAGTGAACATCTCTACACACACCCATCTCTATGTTCTACACAACTTGTTTTCACTTTATTTGTTGCTGCTGCTGTTGCTGTTGTTAGGACAATTTTATAGACATCTAAAAAACATTTTATTCGTTACTAGCATATTATGGTGTGCGGTAACAACCGTGATGTGATTTTACTTAATGTACAACTTTTTATACTATGTATTAGTATTGTAGACAAGCAAAAGTCCTAAAACAGGAAGACAACATTCTTACAATTTTTATCATCTTGATCATCAACATGACATGATTTTGAGAAAGTTGTTTCACAATATTTTTAACGCTTTTCCTCTACAACAAAAAAATACACTAACCTGATTTTCAGCTCAACAATTTTTTTACTTCTTCTTCTTATTTTCCTATTGTATTACAAAATTGTATTGTGTTTACTACAGGATTACAAAAACGATAAATAATATTAAGTGCATGGATTTTTTATAAATATAAGTAGACATAAAAGAGCATTTTATGTATATACATTTAATACATTATAAATTTTACCTGTCATCTTTTCCCTTGTGCGATAGACTGCTTTAAAGTAAAAAATCACAAGGTATAAAAACAACAAGACGAAAATATAACATCAAACTTTTGTGAAGCAATACAATGTCAAGGTTTGGTAATGAAAAGAGACGGACGAGTGACACACATTCACAACTTGGTTTTAGTATGATGGTAGCAGTAAATGTGATGGTTGCTCAAGCATAATATATTATTATTATACCACACGATACCATACCGCATCACATTTAAAGCGCAGCGTCAGCGTCTCCGATGATACCAATAATATAATGTAACCAGAAAAGAAAAGCAAGAGCTTCTGCTCTACCAAGCAAGCAGGCAAAAAAGTCGCTTACTCTTTACACCTACATGCCTCGCAGATTACCATTACCATTACCACCACCACCACCTCGGCTTAAGTTACATGAAAGTACATGAAGAAAGAACCGTTGTTGTTTGAATGGCAGTATAAGTATGTGTGTGTGAGCATGTAATATAATTGTTGTCATGATGATGATGACAGTGATAAGCATAATAAATCATGTATATTCTTCCTACGCTATGTAGTTAATGGTGTTATGTTATATAGTCTATAGGATGCTATGCTATAGTTAAAATAAAATCACAGGTAAAGTATAATTGAATTATTGCGAGAGAGAAAGACGGACAGGAAGTTTAAAGGATAAAAGTTTTTTTATCATCAGTGCTAATTTTAGGTTTATGCACACGTGTGGTGTACCTTTTATTGCAGTAATTATGGTAAAGGCTGTTACCAACTTTTATTAGTGATTTGCAGAGAAAATTGACCGTCTTTAAAAATAATCATGGCACAAAAAGCATCGTATTATTTTTTAAGGTAGTAAAATGTTATCATGGTCAAATGTATTTATTACGTCTCTGACCAAATATGAATGGCATCATGGTAGCAAAGTAACGAGTATACAGTGATGGTGCTAATAAAAAGGTGAAATTTGAATAAAAAGTTAAACATTTTAGCGACGCGACGCGACGGCGCAGCGACAAGGGACCAAAGCGTATTTAAAGTGGAAGATTAAATGGAAACGACGACGACGATGACAAAATGAAATCATCATGCATTTTTAGTTCATTGATGCTACTGATGCATATAAAATTTCTAAGCTGGTGTATTTTCTACTGACAGAGAATTTTTTTCTCTTTTAAAATAAACGCGAATATGTAATAAGTATGAAAATTGTTATTAGGTTACCATGCAAAATATACAGCATCATTTTTTGAGTTTTCTCCCTTGCTCAACTATCATCGTAATCACCTCCAACAAAAAAAACGCCGCTTTTATAAAAGATCGAACTGCACTAACATGCATAATGAGATACTCGACTGTAATGTAATCTAGGTAATAGTACACCAAGTAACCACACATATGCATAACAATGGAAAAAATGCACGCAGTAATAATACCACCTTCATCATCGCTTCAAAAATGATGATGGTCGCTTTAGTCGCGTAGTCGTCACAATGGTGATGTGATATAGTGACGACGACAATGATGAACATTATTGTATCGCTTTGGAGCTTTGACTTTGTAATATGTAAAGAGCATTGAAGCAGAAGTATAGCAGCTTCCCATTATTATTTTTTTGCGATGGCATCTTTCGCTTCTTTCGCTTGTTTGAAGAAAGAAACGAGGTCAACCGTTGTAATAAGCACGGTTCATTCGGCTGCTGCTCAACAAGTATACATTTTTTATGCTCATCTATCTCTTCAATTGAAACATCTGCATGGCCAATCTTTCTATCTATCTCTCTCTCTCTCTCTCTCCTGCTTTCCACCACCACCTCCTCACAACTTTTCTATACCTGATTGTTGTAGAGAAAAAAAGTGCGTCACCCTGTGTATATGCTATGCATACATATATATATTCATACGTTTTACTTTTTTTGCAATGCAACGTTTCATGCTTTTGGCATTCATGCCGTTTTATTTTTTTTTTAAATTTGACAGCAGTGATGGCTCAAACAAGCGACACACTAAAAAGCAATATGGAAATCCGAAAAATGGATAAGTCATGGCTAACGGGACTCTACCTACGTTTTATACATAGTAGATTATGCGATCTCTCTTACTCCTCACTCAACAATAACAACAATAGAATGAGTAGTAAAGTAGGTAAAAACGTTGTGGAACGCGCAAAGCTCCATCATCATCATGATCGTCATCATCACTACATTGTGTCCGGATGAGCGGACAAAAAAATAAATCTGGGTTGAATCTCAATTATGTTTCGCTCGCCTTCATTTTCGCTGATTCGTTTTTCGGCTTGCATACAACACTCATTCATTCACAGTAAGTGTATTTTTTATGGCTGTAACTAAAGATGAAAGAAGGAGGGGGGACATGACAATAAAACGATTTTTACTGCGTGTACACAATGTATTATCTTGTAACCATTTATTACATTAGTTCTTTTATAAGTTGGCTTGAGTTGAGGAATGTAAATGGTGAGCGATGATGAATCGTTTCATCATCACAAGTTTTTTTTGTGAATTAATGTCAATGCTTGGCTGTTTCACCAAATAAAATGATATTTGCAAAATAAATTTTTAGTAGCTTTTAATTTTAAACGGAGAAAGAAACCATTTTCGTGGTGCATAGCCTCCATTGACTGCTACAAGCTATGTAGAAAGCAAGTAAATTATCAAAATATTTGGAATTTCAATGTTAGCCTCATCTTCAAAATATTTAAGCTATGTTGCTATTGTACTATAATTGTTGGTAAGGGTGAATGGGCAATAAATTCATTGATTTGGGTCCTTTGAAAAATATATTTATTATGGCATTGTTTCCGTTAGTTTTGATGTGAGAATTGGCATTTTTGTTCACACCTTTTTAAAAGAGTGCCTCTCTGCCTCTCAGAGGAGTAATTAATATAATACGGTAGTATGCAATGAAAATCCGCACGCGATAATTAAACATGTGTAAATCGTGTAGTATTTAAGTGGGTCAACGCTAAAAATTCTTTAGAGCACAAAAAACTTGCACTTCTTTTTTAAAAAAATTTGAAAATGCAATTAATTTGCTATCGACTCTTTAAACTACACCTGCATTTTTCTTTTCGAGAGACAAGATATTTCAAAAGATAATACACAAATTTACAAAAAATTATATTTGGTGGTTGTTTTACAACAGCAATACATAATATATGTATATGTGAATGTGGCTATATCATGTAACATATAACCCTGAAGATGAATGAAGGATCGAAGCATTTAAAAATAATATTTATTACGCTTGTACTCATTATTATCTCAACGGTGATCAACTACGCTTGCTTCTTTTTTTTCTACATCCGAGTTTGGCACTTAAACCATAGTTTACTAACTACTTGCCAGATTTTTTTTGTGTGAAACGGGAAATGCACTTACTTGTCGTAATATTTATAGCTAATATAATATTTTTCGAAAAAAAATCTTCTTGGTATTTAGAATGACACCTTGCAAGCCTTGTTAAAATGATGGGAGTAACCCATCACCAACTACCTTTTAAAGTAGGAATTGCAATTGGTTTAAAACGGTTATTGGTGTAGAAGAGCAAAAAGAGAAGTGCAATAAAAGCAAAAAGAATAACCTGTTCTGTTTACCTTGTGCATTGTATCCAAAATTGTTTTGTTTATTTATTTATGAATACGATAAGGCACGTAGAAAGAACTCTCATTTACTTACCTACCGTTTTTTTTGAGTGTACATTGCACATACGTTCAACAGTAACAGACATAATCAGAAATAATATTTTATGTAGGAAATGCTCTTTACTTGCATTCATCTGATGATGATGATGATGAACATAGTAATCATCTTTTTTGATATGGTAGTAACAATAAATGCATTTATTTTGAATATAGTGTGCCAAAGACCTACTTCCTAATTCAGCAGCATAATCTATGTAAATCCTCTCTCACGCAAAATGCCCATACACTTGACAATGATGCGTTGTTATAAATAAATCTTCTTTCAGATTTACTGAAATTTGTGCATGTTGTGCCATTACGGTATGCAATAGTTATTATTAAAATGTCCATGTTGATGTGAAATTGTGAGCCGCACAAAAGAATTGTACAATAAAAATAATAACAACAGAATTGATCGTTTAGTATTTCTTTAATATCCGAAATTTTTAACATTGCTTTTTAAGTATGATAAATATATGGATAGATGTAACAAATTTTTTCGGTGAAAGGCAACAAGAAAGTGTATTGTTGTATTTTTATGATTTTATGTACCGTGTAGTGTAGAACATAATGCATAGGCTTAAAGTATTGATGCCATTTTAAATATTAATGCCAAGAAAAAAAATGGGTTGACAAGTTTGAAAGATTTTTCTTTTCATTTTTTTGGTGTTAACAATAAGCGTATATTTAAATTGTCAAAACGTAATAATGACCAAAACGAAAGAAAAAGATGATGATTATAATGGCTTATATTTTGGATGACAACAGACAAAATAGATTATATCAAGAATTTTTTTACATGACCATATCTTAAGAAAATATTGTACTTGCTTGGTTTTGTGTATAAGGAAATATTTTTTGAATAGTGCATTTGCACTTGTACTTAAATATGCATGCTTGTATACCGTGTGTACAAAAGTCGTGATCGTCAAATGATTGCGATTTTGAAAAATAAAGCATTATAAAGAAAGGCAACAATAAAAGTAAAGTATGTATGAAATAAAAGACGTCTCAATGTAGGAAAGTAGGTCACTGTCTGCTGCTGCTGCTGCTGTTGAGGATTGAAAGTACGGAAAAGGTGTATAAGGAATTCAGGTTAGAACATCATCATCATCACCATAATTTTTTTCTCTTTGTGGTTTCGTATAAAGCGACAAGATTAAAACATACATAGATTCATACAATATTTTATTTAGCTCGAGGCTTTTCAAGGTCTAGATCACCGAAGAACATAGACAGGAATTGCAGTAAATTGAGCATCCTATCATTTTTACACCAACCACCGCCGCCGCTGCAACATTGTGTGCGTTGCTGGTTGAAGAAGAATTGCAAAAACGTGAAAACAAGATTATATGAGCCGATGATGATGAGTATATTGTGGTGGATTGTTGGTACTGCCAACAAATAAGATGTTGCATTTTATTTTTCTTTCAATGGAATTCACTCGTAGCAACCAACCAAGCCAAAAAAAGCTAGCAACAAGTTGTATGTGTGAAGTATATAGGCACATTGTATGAAATGCGGTTTTTCTCTCTCGCTGATAGGAAGACTTAGTAATGATTTTGCAAATAGTGAAAATGACTAGCATTTCCTTTATAACTTCTTATCATTATAAACAAGCTTATATACTTAAAGAGTAGCCAAAGAGTAAAGAGAGAGAGAAAAAAATGGGGTAAGCACATTTTTGAATCGTAAAAAGAAGAACGTTAGCATTGTGCATTTGCACTTGTGTAAGGAAAAAAGGTGTGTGGGTTGAGAAAAGGTGTACTAGACATGAAACAAAGTTTAGTTGAGGGATGCAAAAATGCACACAAATTGCGGTTGACAATGCACTCTTCTTATTTTATAAGGCTTATAATATAATGTTGATGGCTGCTATGTGAAAACAAGTACAACAATTTAAGTTTCTCATATTTTCTTTTCATCTTGTCATTCCACTTATCATTTTATATACATTTTATACCAAAAAAATATAGACAAACTTTTTTTTGATATCTCTACCTTGTTTGGGAAAAGAGGAGCAAGTTGAATTTTTATGCAAACTGTGCATTTACCAATTTTTAGAAGTCTTTCATTTGAAACCATAGTTTTGTATGTATGCTTGTTGTTATGTTGTGTACAATTTTTTATTCACGTTATTCAATTTTTGAATGAAATAATGCAAGTGCATCACCGTGGACATTATTACTATTATCATTATCAAATCTATACAATGTTGTGTGATGTGTATTGCATACACACTACAAACATGCCTTGATCATGATCTCTTCCAACTCATGATACTTTTCCTTTAAAAAAGGAAAAAAATATTTTTAATACGTAAATGCTTTCTTCCTTATCTATACAGAACACAGTCCCTTTTCAAAATATTTTTATATTGAGTACACAGCCAAGATGCTGATATGAGAATGCTGTATGGCATATTATGCTGTTACTCTATTCTGTTACCACTTTTGTTTATACAATCAACATCATCATCATCCTTTTTTATTACATGCAGACATTGTATACAATATTATGTATGAGAAAAGCACTTATATTTTTTAATGAAAATGTGGAGCACGACCAACCTACATTTTTCCTTTTTATTGTACTATGCATACAAAATGCGAAAAAAGCATATCACCTAAAAAGCATAAATATGTTTATCTAGAGTGATGCTGCCGATGTAATAATTATTTTACAATAATGCACTGTTACGCGTTCACGCTCATTACTATCAAATCAAACTTAAAAGACTGGGAGGATGCAATTATAATTGGTTTTAAATTTTAATGATTATAACACTTCAAGTTTAATTTTTATTTCACTTGCTCAATATGTTACATATAAACATGAATTTTGTAACTTTTTAGTACTGAAAACACCATAAATTTTATATGTTTAACATTTAAGCTATTGATTGCTACATTTTTTTCTTAACCTTGTATCAAAATGTCACAATCTTAATTGAAAAGTGGAAGAAGCAATAT
Organism: Entomobrya multifasciata; assembly: GCA_034693345.1. Classification (NCBI taxonomy): domain Eukaryota; kingdom Metazoa; phylum Arthropoda; class Collembola; order Entomobryomorpha; family Entomobryidae; genus Entomobrya; species Entomobrya multifasciata. The sequence continues at coordinate 25,757 of JAQFXM010001062.1, read as the reverse complement.
TGACGTAAATTCATTAATGGGAAATAAAAGTTCTATTTAATTGACTAACTATTTGATTGCGAAAAAAAATGAACATGTGACTCGACTTCTCATTTTTTACCTAACATTTTATGTTAGTTTATCTCCATATGAAAAAGGCTTAAAGCCAAAAACAAAAAAATCATGCATGTGTGTTATATAGCCCAGGTTGCAGAGAAAAGGCCCGGGCACATGTTTTTTTTGTACATACATAAATGCATGAGCTTCTTCTCACCTGCTCGAGAAACGTGAATGATGTCTATGAATGGAAAAATGAAATAGTCATAGTCAACCAAACAAGCTATCCAGATATTATTGCTTTCACTTTTGCAAGGAGTCTTGGAGTAAGCACATGGAAAATTTATAGCAACTGTCTGGCTGACTGATTAACTATATGAGAACCTATAAAATAAACTATATATACTGTTCCTCAAGCTTGCAGTATAGCAATATAAACAAATTGTATAAATTGCTATTGGCAATGACATTGCTTGACGATGATGACTGTATGGTGAGAGTATAGTTTCGCAAGAAAAGTTTGGATACTAACTTTGTAAACATATAAGTCTGTTACTTTCCCTGGCTTTTAGCTGGAAAACGTGATTCGGCAGAAGCCAAGCTGTACTGCTAAGCTGAGTTGGAACAAAAGGAAAAAGGGCATTTGGCTTGTGTATAGGTATTTCAAATGCTACTCTGTTCAAAATTATAAACCGTGCAACTAAATGGCGTATGTAGTTATGTTACATACGTTACACTGTACACTATATTGATTTGGAATTTTAAATTAAATGTAAAAGTGTCAGCTTAATAACAGTCTGGAAAATGTTATTTAGGGTTTTTCCAACGGTACAGCACTCTAACTTAATAATTGTTACGTACCAAAGCATAATTAATTAGGTACCATGTTACTCATAAATTATTCAATTGAGCAGCTCTTAAATATGTCTTTTAACTTGTTAGTAATTGTTTGGCACGATGTTACATGTAACATACATACATGTATATAATTCGAACATATGTAAGTAAAATAAATGTTCATTGAAAGAAATATGTCAAAGCAGTTATTGCTGTGTTACGTTGATTCAAGAATTAAACTTACATGTATGTATCTCCTCCCACGCATTATCATCCCCATCTTTTATGTATGACATGACATACATTTTCACCATGAAAATATTAAACATACCTTTTAAGATTAATCTCAACCCGAAGAAAAAATTAGAATAATAGTACATTACGTACAAATGTACATAACATATTTGTATTGATTCCCATTAAACAACCGCATCATCATCATCATTATCACCACTACCATTAAGTAAGCTAGTTACCATTATCAACAGCAACAAGAAAAAAAATCTTCTTTTTTCCCTTTTCATGGTATTTTCACAAAACATGTTAATAGGTCGGATGTAGTGGCAGAGAAATGTCGCTGAAATTTTTCTTATTCTTCTTGTATGTATACTATGTATACACACTTTTAAAATAGTTAAAACATTTTGTAGCAATAGTAATCTTGATATCAAGTAATAACATATTATTGTACACAAGTAAAAAACGCCTCTTATTTCACTCTTTAAAAACATTACATGTTTTGGGGCACGCTCTCTTTCAATTCACAACAGCCCATTACGTACTAACATACATACATACATGCCCTGCCTACACAAAACGCAACGCAACGTAAACTTTGTTACTATATGAACAAGATGAGTAATAAGTTTATACATAATACTAGAAAATTAATTCAAGGAAAGCAAAAAGTAGAACAAAGTTTTGAAATCATCTGAAATACATTGTCCACTGACATTGACTATCTTGTTGCATTTGTACCGTACAGCAAGCAAGCAGCCCACACATATTTCTCAAATGACAGTAGAGAGAAAAGAGCTAGATATTTTTTCGTTGGGCTGACTTGACTGTTTCAAATATGCTGACACTTAAACTATGCGGTGCAGTGGCATATAGGAGTATCACAACAAGCAAAGTATCTTGTAAAGGTGGAGATGAAAGCAAAGTGGAGGGTTTTGCACGCAAAGTCAACTCAGCAGCACACACCTGAGGATGCAAATATGATCATGATCATTATGCGAGAATATTGTGTAGAACCCTATATTATTATAGTAATGTGTTATCTGTGCGCCCACAACATTAATGTAATAGCTAATAATATAATATAATGTTGTATTGTTCATTAAAATCTGCCCAGAAAAAAAATAAGAGTATTATAAAGCAGGCAGGTAAGGCAGGTAAGCTTGCAAAAAAAATTGTAAGGCTGTTCATGACATTGTGCGTACGCAAAATCAACAACGCCACATCGTCATAAGCATGCAATAAGAAGGAAGAAGATTTTTGCACCAGCAGCATCATCATATTGCATTGCCATTGCATTAAAAACTGTGGTAGTGTGCTAATGGAGTAGAATAACCATATAGGCAAAATGGAAAAAAAGGTAGAAAGGGAGGATAATATTATGATGATGATCTTGCTATAAGCGTGTGTGCAACAACACAGGAAAAAGGCAGTGATGATGATGCTATTTAACTAGCGTACTAACTTAAATGGCAAGGTAAAGGGAAGCTGTGTTGCTCTCTGTGTATATTCTTTATGGTGGTAAATATTATATTGCAAGGCATAAGGGGAAGAGTTGCAAAAAAAAGTGTTGGTGCCGCTGAACCAGGCAACTACTACTTCTTCTCTCGTCGTTCGTGTAACAACAAAACTTAAGCACGTTCCTTACGTACATAACGTTCGTTCACGTTTTTTTACTCATATTTTTCTGATCATCATAGATTCAGTACAGAAGAGCAAGAGAAGAGCAACAAGCTAACTAAACTCCTACAGTACACTATACAGCGTTTAAAAGTATTTCTAAAAATGCTATTACGCCAGTGAACTAGAAAACCGACTCATATAGTAAGTTACATCACGTTGCGTTTTTCATGTGTGTGCTTACTTAGTTTACTTACATTTACTTACTCAACACTTTACCTCTCCATCAGTTATCGACGGAGGTTCCGTGGATTAAGATGATGCAAAAACCATTGTCGGTGACTTACGCGATTGTTAGTCAACAGTTGAGGGTGTTGTAGAAGACTACTAAATTATTTTTTGAATAAATGAGTGAAATATTTCGAAAGAGAAAAAAACACAAATCTATTTAAAGTGATTTAACGATTTTAAAATTTAATGAAAAACCTTTTTAGTGTCCTATGCTTTTTTTGAAAGAGCAAGGAAAAATTTAATTGGTGATTTCAGTGGAAAAACTGGACGTTTTGAAGATTTTTTTTTGTTGGAAAAACCATTTCCGTTTTTGTGCTTGTCATCATAACATTTAAACGACTTTTTGAAAAACCATCACCAAATTTTTACATCCTTCCGGGATTCAGTGAAAATAAAGCTTGTGCATCTTGTGCAGCAGCATCAATATTTTCCTGCTTTGCTTGAAGCGTTCTTTCAAGTGGTGGTGAACAAAGGATTAAAAGCAGTTTTGCTGAAAAAGTATCACATGCTAAAAAATAATATTGGGCCGTGCAAAACTACTGACTGTGTGGTTCTCTGTTTTGCTCTTAGAGAGCTGTCATGTTTCGTAGTGAATTTTGTACCTAACACTTGTTCTCCAGTTTTGTGTACAATCTTAAAGGATTTTGAGCGTGTGCCTATCTACATCAAGTTTTAAATGAATTGAATTTTGACATATACACTGAATAATCACCAAAACAGTTTATATTAATAAACCAGGTCAAAAAGATTCAAGTGTGTTTTGTGAATTTTGAAAAACGAATTGTGTTTATCAAATTTACCCAAAAAAAAAATTTCATGAACTAGTAAACATTTATTTAAAAATTATGAACAACCAGTTGAATGACACATATTGTATATGTAATTGTCTAAGACTTAAAACTGTGTTTTAAGCAGAAAAAAAAGAGAATATACCTTGATTATTTCTTACACTTTGTCAATTTTTGAAATCTTTTTCATAAGATTTCTGTGGTCTGCATTTCAAAATGCATACCGGTGGATTATTATTACTTCAGCCCAGACCCTCAGGTAAGCTTTTTTTCAAGATACCTTGTCATTTTTGTAGATTTACGTGCTTAATGTAGTTTAGTAGTTGTAGTTATTAAGCAAAAAAAAAATCTATGATGAAATCCCATAACATTGACATTGGTATATAATTACGAAAGTTCGGCTTAATACTAATTTTTTCCAAGTGTGGAAATGCAAAACAAAATAGTACATCTTGTCATCTACAATAACATGAATAGAGAAAAAACTGATATTTTTCCTTCTCTGATAATATGATATTCAATACTGATACGATACGACCTTAATTTTATTTATTATGTGGCCCAGTAGTTCTTTGTTGCGGTACTCCTAATTATAATATTACTATTATGTGATCAAAAGTGTTTAGAGCCTCCATATTCCATTATAATATTTTCGCGACTTCTTCTCTGGTGCTTCGTTTTTGTGTGTAAACGGCATGATGTATAAACCGTCAGTCAATCATTCACAATCAGTCAAACGTTTATGCTAGCTGCTGCTGCTGCTGCCTGCAAAGTTTGCTGATTCATTTTTGCCGTTTCTTGAAGGCCAACGAATTTTTGTACATTGTGTCGGATGCTTCCTGCTTAGCCCGTTCGACAAATATTGTGTGTATGATTTCATGCTACAAGAGAGCAAAGCTCCAAAGCAAACGTAATAGCGTCGTAGAGTAATTTTTTATCAACTGCATATTAAGCTGCATTGCAAAAATGAATGGTAATTTTTAATGATATTATTTACCAGTATCAACCAACAGCAAAGCAAATTCCATAATCTTCGTCTCTCGTACTTTTTAATCCTTTCATAAAAAGTGATAATAATAAATATATTTAAAAAATTATTATCCATTAAACTATTTTGTCCGTTGAATGATGAACAATTTTGAAAAACAAAATATGTACCCCAAATATTTTTTTGCAATAACTTTATTGTCTCCAACCACTTAGATTTGTTTCCCTCTCAAATTCCGTATCCAGTCTACATAAAAAACATTATCAAACTAATAAATAAAATTGTGTAACAGTTATAATGGCGGCAATCAAAATTATGCATGTCTTAAAATATACAAATGGATGTTATACATGGAAGTAAATTATGTACAGAGCATTAAGTCATTTTTATTTATTTCTCAGTAAAAATTATCCAAATGGACTTTCATAGTTGATTTAATGAAGAGATAAGCGTGTTTTAGTTGGATCATACCGGATTCAAGTGAGAAGACGATCTTTTTTTAAGACAGTCAGTTTAATCAATACTGCTATTAATTTCAGGGACTGCTTATATTGATAGAAATACTAAACTTACATATTATTACATAGCTTGATAGAGAAAATTAGTTTATATATAGCATTAACAAGATGCGAAGAAAAAAGTCTGTTTGTTTAACGAAAAAGATGACACACTTCACCTTGCCCTTTCTTTTAACCATGTCATTCCACTTCCTGACTGAGCATACATTTTTAGATAATAAAAACATGCCATATTAAACGTACATTATGTTCATAATATTAAAAAATGCAAAGTAATACATAATCCGAATCAAAAATTGACTGAGCAGTGCTTAAATTTCTTGAGTGAATTGAATAGATATTGATAATTCCTTTTCATTTTTATTTAGTTCAAATACCAAAACGACAGATCATATCAAAATTTATTTTTCTTGATAACAATAATCATCTTACTAATTTCACAGCCAAAATAATTACACTTATTTTTTCTGACACTTATTGGCATGCATATTATATAATCAATCACTAAGTTATTTTATGCGTGATAGAATGTTGTAGAAAAGGAACTCTCTGTGTTGATGATATTATTTCATGAAAAAGTCTTCCTGTTTAGGTAAACGTGATTAAATTGGAAAAGAAACAGACAAAATATTTATATGTATTATTTGCATGTTAGCTTCATGGAGATTAGTTGATTCAGTTTTGTTACGACATCGCCGAGAACATGATCATGATCAGTGTTAAGGACATAACAGTACATCAAATCCACACACAACGTTTGCTTGCTTGCTTCTCTCTTTGGCATGACGCGAAACGTAATGTCACGTTATAATTAAGAAAGATAGTAAATTATGTATATAAATACATTTATTATGGCTATATATACAAGTATTATTCACTATATACCATAATCACTATCCTATTTTTATAATATGTTTATAAATTTCCACCAACGACCTTTGTCAATCCAAAAGTTAGTCAACAGTAACAGGAATTAAATAGTTTTACATAACGGATGTACGCCATTTTTTAAGCCTCTCTGAATTTTTAAAAGTCATATAAAATATGTATATGTCATTTATGCAGTATATGCAGAACCTCTCAGAAATAAAAAGACAATCTCTCTCTCTGATTTGCTAATTCAACAAAAAAGGATACCTTGATTATTGACAATCAGTAGCAGCATTGTGGCTTCCGTTTTTTTGGACACGTTATCTAATAACACGGCAGAGATTGTAAATTCATTCCGAACACTGTTATAATATGCAATCTTACTCAATTGATTTATGAAGCGGTTATGGGTGTAATAAAATATAGATTGGCTATAAATTTTGGTGGTGTCGTTGCTCGGCATTATTATCCAGCAAGCAAGTGAGGAGAAGGAGTGGAAAAAAAGTGTACGCAATGATGTACAAAGTTGTTGTAGTGCTGTAAGTTATGAAGTCATCGATATTTTATTATCTCTGTGTCTACTGCTCCTGCGGATATGGATGTTCCAAGTTGAAGCTTCTTTCAATTCAAGCATGAATTGAATATAAGTATTTATCATTTTATTCTGATATTCCTTTGCGTTTCGTTCAGTTAAACAATTGTAATGACGTTGGCGTATCTTATAGCCAACTCTGTACGAAATAAGACGCAATGATTCAACTTGATTCATTCAGTATTCGTGATGAAAGCTCTATGATATCGTTTTTTAGTAAACGAACTTTGTAATAATAATTTTGCACGTAATATAATATGCAAACTATATATATATTATATATGTGTACATCTCGTTTTGAGGATCATCTGAACAAAATCAGGGTCACTTCCTCTTCCACCTTTTTCCTTTCTGATCGTTCAAGGACCCAACAAGCTCATACATATGCGTAACTTTTGTACGTATTTTATTATATATTCCAAACCAAATCAAGCAGCAGCAGCAGCAGATTTCATACAATGACCACAATCATAATAATAATAGCGCAGCGAAAACGCTGTTGCTCTGTTGGGATTTAGTAAGGTATAAAAGCTAATTTGCTGCTTTTGTTCAAATGTGTTTCCAAGATTGGCATAAAGTTTTAATCAAAAAAATTGTATGCTTATTTAGCTTGATTTTTTTTTAAATGTGCGATTATAGCGTAATAGCAGCATATTTTTTTTCCACTTCACTATTTAGTCGACAAGGAGATGTAATATAAACTGCTGGAATAAATGTGTTTCATACAAATGAACATGAGTTAAATGGGCAGGGAGGCCATTTTACCATATTACCTCCCATTTTTACTTATGGTTTGTCATGAGTTCAATTTTTATACACTGTATCTTGTTCCAAAAGAGTAAGTATATTTATTATGGAATCAATTAGGAGAGGTGTAATGATAATGTACATACGCACATATATAACTGTCCATGCACACAGGCACGACGGGTGAACAGCCAGATACATAAGTTTAGAAGAAAAAAAGTGTAAAATTATCTTTTGTGGTGCTTTTGCACTTTAAACCATAACTAAAAGAAATGATAAAGAATATAAACAAAAAACTAACAAAACGTCGACCTGCCAAAACGATACTCGCAAAAAAAAAGATTTTAAATGCGTAAGTCATAAAAAACGAAAATGTAAAGGTCAAACTAAAACACACGTCATAATGTAGTTTTTCCCTTTCCATAACTACATCTCTGGGAATGAACCGCCTTAATCTTGTTTAAACACTAGAGTAAATAATAAAATGAAAGGGTTAAAAAACATTTAGAAGTTATAGCTGAAGACTGGCTGTTGACCAAGTAAAGTGCTAGTAGTAAAAATATTTTTTATTAATGTTGTGATTAGTAAAATGACTTGAATTAATGAGGGTGGGTGGAATAAAAAAAAGAACTTCTTTGCAATTAAATTTATTATAGATGACGACCAACAAAGCTACAGCCTATCCTTTTTTAGAAGTTTTTTTTCTTCAAAAAGGAAATGTACAGCATTAATGATTTGTTTTTTTCTGCATGAAAATGTTTGTAATTCCAGTAAAACTTTGTATCCATTTATATCGGTGAAGTTGATGATATAATTTGATTTCGTAATGGTTGACAAGGTGAAAAATATGAAACAAAATATGTTTATTCACTGTACCTAATTGTTTGTCACCGTTAATTTAATTTTAGACGATAATAAATTCCACTGAACTTAGATTAAAAAATTTCTATCGAAAACTACTAAAAATTGTCATTTAATGAAAAAATTATTCCATTAGCTCCAAAAACTTAATTTGCTGATGGACGGACTCAAGCTCTAAAAATAAGATAACAAATTATGTGGAGAGGTAGGTACACGCGATATATAAAATTGTATATGAACTTAACATGGATATAATTATAGGTGGCATGATAGCCAATAATCTGAGGTGCTCACGTGTCAACTGACCTTTGTGATAATTTAGAGAGTCCCAAGCAGAAACCAAACCCATTAAAAAAAAGTATACTCTTTTTGCTGGAGAGTGACTTTTCGTGCTCTTGAATAAATTTTTAGTACATCTTCTTAAATAGGTACATCTTCTATAAATGCACACGTCTAATCTTAACTACTTATTAAGTAAGAAAGAGCTAAAGCTATTTAATTGGAAAAAGTGCCGTAAACAAGTTCACCGCTGTCAACGGCCTCGTAACTTGTTAATCTATAAAAAGTGGTATAAACCGTTTATTTATTGGTTTAGTTGGTGAACTGGACTATGGACAAGTTTTATGAGCATGTGCTTAAGCTGCTGATACACAAAGATAAATATGTTGTTTAGCATGGCGAAAAGGAGATGTTCTTAATGATCATTCCAAGATTTTACTTTTTAACCAAAAAAATAAATAAATCAAGAGCAAAATGCTGATGGCCTTTAAGTAGGATTTTTTTTTGAAAAATATATATTAAAATATTCATATATTTAATCTATATTGTTTCATGAATGAAATCATTTGTAATCAACGAAGATTGGATGTTAGTTAATTTGTTGGGCGTGTTTTAGGGGGAAATGAACTACACAACAACCTCTTCTCTTGTTCATCATCTTTCTAGTTTCAATTCTAACAGAAAAAGCTAATAATCAAAAAATGATTTGTTTATATCATGTTTACAAGCCCAATTTATTTTTACCAAGTATCTTCATTAATAATTGAATGACTTAGAAAGCCAAACAAGTGTAAAATAAGAATCTGTTAAAAATATATATATTCGATTTTTAATACCTAATCACTTGTTAATTTTTTACCCAAACTCGAAACCATTCATGATACAATTTACCCTCCCACATATTTCTGTTAATACAAATTGAACCATCAGTTAAATTCAAAAGACACTCTTCTGCTGCTGTCAGTCTATTGCCAATAAATCATTTCCTTATTGTCATCATCTTTGTTCTCTTCTCTTCAAAAAAAACAATTTTAATAAAGACAAAAACCCTGTTTTCTTCTTGTCTTGTCTCAGCCATACGCTTTTGTAAACGGTGTCAAATCTTTCAAAATAAATAAACTTTTTTTTATGCCATTCCCCTCATTTTTTGTTTGTTACGTCCTCCACTTGAAAAAAAATAATATTGCTCCTCGGTCCGTACTCCGTACATTATTATATTAACTCCTATGATCTAATCTTGTTTTTGTTTCGCCTTCAAACCATAAAAAGTAAACATTGTTTTTTATTATAATGAAATATACAGCCGAGAAATAAAATTCACTGATGAGATGAGGATGATGAGCTGGTGACCAAAAAAAATAACTTGTATTAAAACAAGTAGTTTGTCTGCTGCATAGCATATTGTACAGATATACAAATATACATACATTTTTTCTCAAGTTTACAAAGGGGAACAAGAGAATTGCATTGCGCTTTTCCCCACACACTGTACAAAAACAGTGCCTCAAGCATAGTAAGAAAATAAGAAAAATTCAAGTGCTAAAAAACTTACTTCTACCCACATACCCATACAAACTTGTGTGCTGTATGATGATGATGCGCTTGTTCAAAGAAGAACAAGAAGTGTTTAAGGTTGAGGACGAGTGATTTCTCAAGACAAGACTCACTTACTTGCTTATTTACTGTGCAAAAATAATGGAGGTTACAGGCTGATTAGGAAAAAGTATTTCACGACCTCGATTCCATTCCTCTTCTTCTACTTTGTATACACACACTGTCTGTCTGTCTTGTCTATTAAATAGAAAAAGTAATAACAAAAAAAGTCTGATTGTGTGTGCGTTGCGTTCGCGTTTATGTGTACCAATCCATTGTTCCTCTTTTCACTGATATATTTCTCTTAGTAAGTTTTTTTCCTTCTTGTGGTCGGTTGCCGTTAGAATAATAAGGGGAAAATGCATACACATTGGTGGTGTGATGATGATGGTGATGGTGTGGTGGTATCAAATTATATATACATTGTTGTACATGCACATTAATGGGATGCGATGTGACGACGAGGATGACATACTAGTGTGATGTGTGCTCAGAGGATTTACACACACAGCTTATACCACTGCATTGCAATTTTCAAATGATAATTTTTTTCAAGAGCAACAGCGTCTCTTTCTTTTTAAAATCTTTTTTATTTTGCAGAACAGTAGTGCAGTAGTACTGCAAACATGAATAGAAAATGTGTGTCGCATGTCTCTGTATGTACATATACATGTTTTACAAAAAAAATATGTTGCACACTGATTTTACATATACGCGCATATCACCTACTTAAATTTTTGTAGAGATACATGACACCGTGATGGCAAGACAAGATGAGATGACTTGTTAGTCTTTTCTCTTAAATGTCTCCTTGTCTCATCATTATCATTATACGGTATATATACAATGTAGTACATCATCTTTTCGTGGCTTGGCTTACCTAAAAAATATTATTCATAAAATAATCAGTGACGAGAATTTAAATGATAATCTTTAAAGATTTATTATTTCATTGTCAAGGCAAGGAAGGAAGCACGAAAAAAGGCGTAGCATAGTAATCCAATCGTCTACTACCGCGCCACTACTATTATCACTGTTTTTACTATTATAACAGCTTTTAGCGTATTTTACACAAAAATGGGATTTTAAAAAGGTGGAAAATAATTGAAAATATTAAACACAATCACTTATCCTATAAACACTACCTGTCTTTTTTTAAGTGTCTTTCATGTCCCTAATTTTTTAAAAACGGAATACGCCCTTCCACACAGCAAACTACCTTATAATTTTTTTTTGAAATTTTTGTGCAAGGTTGAATTATTCATAAAAAAACAAATATTATGGATTCACCCAACAAAAACTGATAATACCTGGCATCAATGTCTGGGATTCATTTTTTTATTATATATTTTTTTTACAATGGTTATGATAATGATGTCCAATATTATCATTTATCAACATCCCAAAACCCCAAGTGCAATTTTTATGATGATAATGACAGCAATGATGCTTTTATGACAGATGAGAAATAAGATTATTGCGAGCATACAAAATGTAGTATAAAAAACATATGGATGATGTGCTGATGATGATGATGGTGGCGATGACACACTTATTCCAAAAAACGCTTGCTCTACATTTCTCTGTTATTTTATAGAATAGAAATGATATGATCACGATTTTTATGATTATAATAGACCCAGCATGCATTCAGTAATGGAGGATATACCCAAAAAAAAACTATTGATAGTGTGTCAAATGCATGCATAATACCATGAAAATGATTCTGATTACGTGTGCATATGTCAGAGTGTGTGTGGATGTTGTAGTTATAATCATAATCAAACTTTTCTCTACACACAAAACAAACAATATGCTCATCCTTATCATCCAATTATCAGACTACCTTACCTACATATCTTTCTAACCATCTCATTGTCAAAAAAAAAACTACAAATGACGAGAAAATATATAAGCGGCAATTGTGTGTGCATCAGCTGGAAAACTGTAGACTACTTACATATTTGTGACGCTGCGCTGTAATACTAACAATGAAAAAAAAACTAGCCAGGTAAAAATATATACACACGTTTATATTTTTACTCTAGATAACTTATTATTTTTAGAGCTAGATGTACGTGTGTGTGGTTTTGATATTGCATTCCTTTCCCTCTTTTCTCTCTCTGTCTACCTTACTGCCTCACTAGTTCAATTCAAACAAAGCATCATTTTTTTGCCCTATAATAATCCAATAAGCATAATTACATGCATAATATGTAGGTATGCATTTAGCGAAAATTTACACATTTTTTTCTTTCTCCCATTTCATTTTGGCATACCAAAATATAACAACCTAAAAAAGTATACAACTTGTTAGTATGCATGGCACACTTGACAGGGAAACGATGGTGTTGGAGAACGGGCAAGTAGGCCAACCAGGGAGTCACCTTTTTGGCACCTGGATTACGGTACTTTAACTTTGAGTGCACACACACAAACAAACACTCTACAGGAAAATAACCACTCCAAAAAAAAATAGAAAAACAGAAAATGTTGCTGTTTTGTTGTATTATTTTTGTGCTCCATGTACTCTGCTCTTTGGCACACAAACAAACGCCTGTAAAACGCAGGAAAAAAACGACTATTTAACATGTTATGCGTGTACCTAAAATATACTGTATGCAACTATGACTAATCTGTTACACTAGTTTTATTACTATATTATGTCAATTTTTTTGGTACGTTCCAGTAACAAAAACAGAAGCAATGACTACATTTTTCCTATTCAAAAAAAACAGACAGGCAGGCATCCATGACTTTCTATACTTGACACTCACAAGCGTCATCCGCACTTTGCAAGCGTAATCATCATCATCGTGATGATCATCAAGAGCAAAAGTGGATTAGCAGCACATATCAGCATTACATTTGTATTTATGTATATTATTCATATATATTAGTATAATAGTTTAAGCTGCAGTAGTAGTGCAGCAGCTTACTTTTACACACACAAAACACAGCCATTGACTTGTTGTTTGGTGTTGTGTTAGTTTACTTGTTTTGTTATTGTGTATAAAAAAGTGTGCGTATAATTCTTGCATTTCCTCTTGTCCTACTTAATTTTTGTTGTCTTTTGCCATGCCACCACCACCACAATACTTACTACTTTACCAATATGTACTACCTTAACAACAAGCTAACATGCAATATTATGCTTTTACCATTTCAAATGAAGAATTATATATGCACTTATTACTTTTTGTGTTATGAATACATTGCAAATTGGAAATTATGTGTTTTAATCTTTCTATACACGCTTTTACAGTATTGATAATCAAACATACAATTAAATACGTGAATGTTGAATGCATTTTATTGTTCACTATTTTATTGGCGGTACAATAAGGTATTGTGCTGTAGGTAGACGGAACATATAATCAAAATCTCCCACGGAAAGTTCCCTTTTTTGAGACATTGATCATGACAAAGAAAAAAAAACATGTCGTCATGCAAGTAGAAATGAAGGCACAATAACATTGAACTACATATTACACCTTCATTTGTTGTGACAGCTTAATTTTCTACGATTTCTACGGAAAAAAGTGAAGAAAGGAATGAAAAAATATGTGTTCCAATTTTTTTGCGTATTTTCACTTGAAAATTTATATTTGCAGAAAAATAAAGTTAAATGTATAGATGATTTTGATCATCCAGTAACAAAAATCGGAACGATGAGGTGCAATATAACAGTAAGAGAATTTATGTCAGAGTCATGGCACAAGTTACAAATATCATGTTTATAATTTTAAATTAGCAACTGTAATTCGTAATCGTGTTCAAAATCATCATCTCATTATCATCCTCGTCGTATATTTTTCTAAAGTAGGTCAGCTGCAAAGGTGGCAAAATTCTATATATTTTTTAGCTTCCGTTGTTCATACATTATTACAGATAGCTAATGAATATTTGATGAGTCTGTTTTGATGTTGATGATGTGATGATAGAGCCCAATACAAAAATGACACATTTATTTTTTATTGGGATTAATACAGATTTTGTTTTGCTTAAATTATTCAATGAGCAGAGAAAGACCGGCATATATTTTTTTATTTAAAAAAATGATTTGTCATCATGATTTATAAACTGGTACACATAACACAGGTAGGATTGAAATTTAAAAAATTACATGAAAAATGGACATTCAAGCTTATTATTAGCTTAGCAATGAGGATAAAAATATTAATAAAAAAATTATCGATAAATTGTAACCATCAGCAGAAAAAATTGCAAGGTTTTACATTGCATTGATGGAATACCAGGTAAAAACTCTGGCTATAAGATTATCTCGTTTGGTTTTGCCAAAGCATCCTCCAAAATACACAACAAATATTTGGTCGTGTGTGTTTGTGATGCAGCTCATCTTTTTGCGTTTATTATTCGACTGGTACCGACTGAGACTGGTGATGGTGATGATGATGATGACGATAATGATGCGGCATTATTGCCAGGAGCAAATTTTTACCAAATGCTTCATTATGCACAAAAAATATACCGTTAGGAATATAAAAAAACTGATGCAAAAAATAGCTACACAAGAAAACTGACTTGTATACTTTGTACGCATAAATGAATGTCTTCCTTTTGTTGTCTTGGTGAGCATGTCATTTGGTTTATCCGTGTGTTATATATTTATATTTATTACTTTATCGAACATTGAAAAATAGGTTTCGAAGGAGATCGGAATTCATTGATAATCATCTTCAATCACTGCATTTGGGATATAAATAGTTTAGCGTGCCATGTTGAATAAAAACGATAACTTTGATACGCTGATGATGATGATGATCATGATCACAAAATAAATGAGAACTTTCCGACGACGACGACGGTCATATAATCTCATCTATGCTATTATTATGATGGTCTTGATCTGTATCATCATCAATATAATAAATAATGATAGTGATGATGATATTATGATGTCATTGTATTTAAATTTGTGTACATGTCCATTTGTGTACGTTTTTTAAAACTGGATTCGTCGAAATCCTTGAATAAATCTTGGTGAAACAGCCAAATCAAGCTAATGTACAGTACAACGCATAAAAAATGATCAGTGGCACTGACAACAAGAAAAAAAATGATGATGATGAAGATAAACAGTTATTATGGTTGTTATAACATCAAAACCCGCATGGACTGCTGGGAGTAACCTCTTATTGCATGGCTGTAGTTTTTTTTGTGAATCATGTAACATTGTTATGGAGAAGATTTTAAGGTCATTTGCACAGCAGAACAGCGCACATAACGAATAATAAACCACGCATCCCACACAGCTGGAGAACATTCTGGCAAGCTGGATATAATATATGAATAGGTAGTTGTACTTCTCCAGGGATTCCGTTTTTTCTTGGATTTTGATGTAACTGTGTGATTTTTAGAAGTTTTCTTTGAAAAATAAAGTGGAATTATTTTTTTCCAAGAAATACAGAAAAACAGTTCAACTTGAAATTTTTATGAATCTTCTACTCTGACAATGTTGTAATTCGTACAACTAACAATTTTAATTCATTAACGTAATATTTATTTTTTTACGAAAAAAAAACTTCCAATATGCGTGCTAATTTAATAGCATGGAAAGTGGTTCCATACTCTTTTATCATTTTTATGTGAATATTTTTTTTGAAGACTTTTGCGTCCAAACAAGATAAGAAGTACAAAAAAAACTAACAAAAGTTCAATTACATCTTTTTGCTAAAAACACACACAAACAAGAAGATGTATTCAAAACCGTGCATATGAAAAGATAACGAAAATCCATAATATGAATATGTATATAAATAGCTATTATTATGTTGATGATCAGCATATTATTACATTTTTTTGCTACAACTCCCAAGGGTTAAGGACGCAATTTCCTACGCTATGGATTAACAGAAGGCTATTCACTAATATTAACAATTATGGTAATAGAGATGATCATGTGTATAATAAAACATGATAGATCCAATCCATCCTCTCTTATTTTATTTTGATGTTTAGGTTTAAGCATTTTTGGTGTATGGTAACATAAATGTGTATTAAAAATAAAATCAAAATGATGTTCCAAAGAATTACATATTACATTGTGTATAGATATACTACCTATACATACTTTGGCAAACACCTCAACCTTCTGACCATTCAGCCAGTTAACTTTCTCACCTTGACTTTGATAATGACTTTGGCGTTAATGAAAACGGCTTCATCGTCTGCGTTGAAGGACTTTGACTGACTGACTTACATATTTCTTCTTTTTTTGTATGTACTCTTTGTTTGGAATGGAATGGAGTGGTGGTGGTGGTGACGTGTAAGCTGTTTATGTACTATAGTTTCTCTACCCACTCTACTGCTATCTGACAGATTTTTTTATGCAAGCACGCACGCACGTAGGAAAAATATGTATATATTACGTGCAGTGAACTTCATATATTTGTATGTTATATGTAGTATCGTTTGCCATTGACTTTGAATTTTTTTTGTGTTACACAAAAAGTGCAAATGTAAATAAAGCTTTTTTTGGGACTGACAAAAAAGGAACTACATTATCCTCCTATTATAATAAACTTACTGGCAGTTCCAAAGGGTATTTTCAATTTTTTTGGCAGAGTTTTGTTGCTTGGTAATCTTCTTTCTTGTCAGTGAGAAGACACCAAATAAGGTGCGTTTATATTTGCAAAGATTAAATTACTTGAATCTTTATAGTAAACTAATTTTGCAAGTTTTTTTTGCATTATTAGTGTAAGTTCAGTAATGTCACAAGTCACATGAGCACCCACACGTTCCGTGATAGTGATGAGTCCACTGACTGTATGTCATGTATATCTGTAACATTTATATGACAATTTTTCTTGTGAAAAAGGGTTAAAGGAATGGGGTATTTTAACAAAATATATTGACCCAGCGATAAATTACACTTTTGATAAAAATTTATTATCATAGCTAATGTTTATATATTGTATATGTAAGTATCTATCCAAAATCAGAAGAAAAGATTAGGATGTAACTGATTGATGTATAACACTTTGATTATTGTAACTAATGTAACTACTAATATTGTAACAGGGTTTGGGTTTTTGGATTGTTAATTTCCCCTAAAATAACGCATTTAAGTAAAAAATGCTTTTTTGTATACATGTATGACTATGTATAAAAATAAGATAATACCTTTAACCTTGTGTCCTTCCACCATCATTTCCATATCATGTTTTCTTTTTTCTTCTTCCATTCATCCTGCTGCCTTTGGGCAGCAATTTCGCAATCCACCTAAGACAACCTAACCCTTCCTTATACAAGAAGGAGGGAGACAAAACTACGACAATACTACAACATTGTATTATTATTTACCTTAAATATAATTTTTTTACATGCATAATTTCACACACACGTATGTATAATACTGCGTATATTGTTTGTGTAACACTGCATTTTATAAGATGATCAAGATACATAATTTGAATATTTTGTCATGCGTCGTTGACGACGTCGTCCATCTGTGTCCCCACAAGCATGAGTTCCTAAGAAAAATATTGGTTTAGATTAAAAATACAGATATTTAAATGAATGAAGCCTCCGCCAAAATAAGTGGAATACTAAAAACATAAAAATTCTGCCCCAAACGCTACATAACCGATATTTTATGTGTTGTCATCATAATACTTTATAATAACTTGAACTTGTGCAAAGTGCAAGGTAACTGATAGGTATGTACATAATATGTACATTATTATTATCATCATCATCATCCGCCTCATCTTTTTAATCCAAACTATAATTTATACAGTGTGTACTGTGTAGAAAAGGAATATTTTGGAAGGATCTGATGATATGATGGTGATGATAATTCAGAACCTCTTTCTGATTCTATAAAAAATGTGGCGAGTTATGGAAGTGTTATGGATGATGATGATGATGAGTAAACCGGAAGAATCTTGAAAAAAATCGTTGCATGTTCATCAAGTATAATATACGATAATAATAATGGCAGTTGTGTCAGCTTAAAAAATGTAAGGTGGTTTGGATGGAAGTTGGAACTGTGCATTATGCTATATTATATTACTATATGAAAATATGTATAGACATACATAACAAACAAGAGTTAGACAATTGCACTGATCCAAGGATATTTATATTTTTGAGGGTCATTGGTTACTCTTGCTTTGTTAAGTTTCATTATTGCTTCCGAACATAACAAGCAGACACACAGGTCAAAACAAAGTGTACATAGAAACGTACGACTGTTGGTAAAGTATAATTGTGATTGGGAGAGTTTGCAATGCTCATTCTATTTTTAATACTTTTGCACGTTTAATATCGCTAATAATAATAAGTGGTGTATATTTGGCTATCCATCTTCTTATCCAATCCATCTCTCCTCTATTCGTCGGAGTGTAGAGATTATGTATGCCATATATGCATACATGGAATAAACGTAGTTTAAAAAAAGAGTTACGTCAGATGCTTATCTCGTCAAAGAGATTAGGCAACTTAAACAGAATTACGTACATTTATGGACGTAAATAATACAGATGGATAACTAAAACGGGGCAATGGTATGCGTCTCATATATGAGGATGATGAGGATGACCATTCATTCATTCAACTAAATATTGTTATAGTTAATTAAATATTACATGATACATAGCAAAAGCAGAGTTGTGCGTTTAAACTCTTGTTGCGTACCAAGCCATGCCATGACTACAACTCAATGTAATCTTTAAGTGGATAATGATAATGGTTTGCTGTAAATAGCGACATGAATACTTATTTCCTGTTGACGATTATGAAAGAAATTAAAGATAAAATGGTTATGTTAGCTAACCACAGCATAGACACGAAAAAAAGATTGAATGTCGTATTACGTATTGAAGTTTTATTGATCTATAGATTTCCATGTAACCAATCATACTTGCACGACATGTCATTCAAACAATTCCATTTAATTTATTGGATATTTTTAGTATCACTCTTTCTCAATAATTATTCGTATTGGAGAGTTATGAAAGTATATTATGTATTTTTTGCTATTATCTTCATCGGGATTAACATAATTACTTATAAAATAGTTGGTGAACTTGATCTTGACGAAGAATCTTGACACTTTAGTATTAATTTGCAATAGAATTTTCAAGAAACGTCTCGGTAATGTCATGAAATACACAACATTTGATTGAAACATGTTGCGAAATCATCCATGATCATAATAATTATGGAGCCGTGGAGTTGCGATGGCACCACCCTCAACAAAAAAAAATCGTCCTGTTGAATAATAATAATGCTCCAGTGTTTCAATATCGCCGCACATATATTGTTTAACTTGAAACAAAGCTTGCAATAATCAAAGTTCCAAGTATTTAACTTGTTAAGCTAAAAGGTGGAATAAATACCTTATAAAAAATGAATCATATTACACATTAATATATACACTTGTGTATACGCTTGTTTTAAAGAGACGTCAAGAAATATTGCCTAAGAAATCTTGCTCATGAGCAATACTCAGAAAACAAGTGTGTGTCTTAAAAAGAGAATATAGCGCAAGCGAGCGTGTTATAAGAAAAGGTGTATTGAATATAAAGTGATACGGAAGTGAGGAAGAAGGAAAAAGAAGGAGCTGAGGTCGCGGCCAAGGTTCCATTCCATCATTCGTTTCAAGATCAAACACTTGTGTGCCACCAACCACTACCAGTCGCTATATAACATATAATGTAATAAAATGATCATGTAATAGACAAGCGTATAGTTTTATACGCATATAGTATAATACCTATTTAGTCATATTATAAATAATATGATATCATGATTATCGCCATTATTATTACTAGTTATTTTTTTTATCGTAGTGCATTTTATGGAGATATGGAGGTGTATGAAGAATAAGTAATAGTTAAACTAAAAGCTGATGTGATGATGGAGTAATACCTGCTTGATTTTTGTGGATGTGTTTGTGTGAGTATTGCGATAGCTCCATAATAATCATGGTAACATTCGTAACCATCAAATATGATGATGGTGATGTGATGATGATTATCATGATGATCAGAATTGGCTTGGTTTCTTGTATTGCCATTTACTGCTGTTACACTACACTGTTGATTTAGTACAATACAGAGTAGCTTACCGTTTTCTATAACCAAAAGAATCAAAGATAGAGATGTGATGAGATTACGCTATTATGATTATGACGATGATGATGCCACAAGTAATAAATCATGATAGTTTTCATGCGAGAATCTTTTTTTCTATATCAGTGGTCGTTTTTCTCGAGGTTGACTAGATGCACCCTTGACAATGAAATTTGTTGTCTGCTTGTCTACGTGAATACCCACACCTGACAATTACATCAATTTACATACATAAAGAGTTAAGACATGTGAGTAGTTGAATTGAGTAACACGGGAGAAATATTTTTTACTGAGGCTGGATAGATGTATAAAAGAGTTTTTTTTTTGCTAAAAGTGTTAGTTTTTTTGGTAATTCTGGAAAATTACATGTATAGGTATTTATGATGATGATGTGCGTCTACAAGAGATGTTATGTTATAGTTCTAGTGACGGTAATGATTCAAAACAAAACAATTTCGTTTTGAATGACTTTCCTTGGAGATTGCAACATTTGAGGGATTGGTTGCTACTGGTATTAAGGTGTTGATGATCATGTTGTGGAGTAGTGTAAATACACACATGTGGCATAATGTATTATTATTACTTTATTTATTGACTTAAGTCAGCAATCCGAGTAACCTTCCTGGTTAATATAGTATTAAAGGTTGTTAAGCACATTATACCAGTTTTTTATTGATGATATAGTTTTTAATGTATTTGATCAATGTCATGTTAGCATTAAAATATTGCTATGAACGTCTTAAATGATCTCTTAGGTGACAAATTAGGTGACTTTTATGAGATTAAATGTACTATTAAAAATCTGAATAATTTCCTCGTAATATTTATTTCAAGAGAAAGTAATTTGATTACTGAAATGCGAGTGTGACACAATAGGATTATAAATGCTTGTCATAAAATAAAAATGAGGTTAAATAGTAGTCAGCCACGTTCCATTATTTAAACTTGTGTCACATCGAAATCTGATCTAAAATCCTGCTGGTGGAATTGATGTTGACATGACGCTCGCTCCCAGCAAAATGCAAGACGAGCAACGTGACCTTAAAAGTAGCTTCCAGTTTCCGCAATGTGCTCTCATGAACCTAATCAGCTAATGTAGAGACAGATTGCCTTATGATATTATCACATTACAAACATTACGCATACTTTATAGAGAGCTACGTAAGCTATATAGTCAGTCGTAACAAAACAAATTTGTCGTATCAATTACAAGTTTAGTGTATTATTTTACAACCATTAGTCATTTCAATGGAACGTTCCACGTCTTTGTCTCATTTTCCTTTTTGTGTACATTTCGTCTAGTCCACTAATTTCCAAATGACAATATCAAGATGGAATTCAAAACAGACAGACGTAAACTACGTGCTCGTACAAAATGTACAAATGAATTAATGCATTTTTTCAAAGAAGCACTCATGACATGAAACGTATCTCAAATTTTTTATTAACTTCATTCTCTCAAACGCTCACTCTTGTCAGCTTCCTACACTTTTTTCCGTATTTTCTTTCCTGACTCTAACAAACATATTATGTAAACGCTCTAAATGCTGCTGGTACTGTGTCGATTTTTTTCTTAGTTTTTCCCTGTTTGTTAGCGTTACAGTTACAACAATCGATGATGATAGGGCTTGTGCATGTATATGTGTTTTTTAGTATTGCATAATGCAACATGACGACGGTATACACTCTACACCACCACAAAATTATGACATGTATCATTATTATCATCATCATCACTGTGTCTTTTTTTTCTTTCTTTCGTTTCAACCCAAATACGTGCCGTACCCACACGTTTCCATATTTTCCATGAAGTCGGAATGTTATGTATAATGCATGTAAAGTTACGACATGATTTTTGTGATGCAACAATTTTTATGACTTCTTCAACAATATACCACAGAAAAAAATGTATAGCATTTATACAAATTTTTTATGCTTGGACACGAATGGTTCATATGACAAGACATTATGTTACGTAAAACGGGAAAAAGATGAACAGAAAAAAATCTAAATTAAGTGGAAACATACCTTTTTTTACTAATATATTACTTCCTATAAACTATACTTGGAAATATTTTTTTCATCATTTTAACTGGTATTATGATGACTATCATGATTATTAAAATATATAAATACGCGTGCGATTCAATGCCACATCTGGAAGATTTTGGTAACTGATAAATATAAAAATATACAAAGTGAATATAATTTTTTTTTGTGAAAACTGGGCAAAACCATGATTACACAGACGACATTTTTTATTCCATGTATTTTTATTATGACATTATTATTGGAACCTATAATTCCACATAAATAAATAGGCATTGAATAAATAAAACGCAGAAAAAAAAGTTTTAAATATTTGATTTTGAATTTGAAAATGCACACGAAAAAAATTGCATAAGGAAAAGAAAAACGTTTTTTTTTGGCTCCTTCATAACAACATATTTTATAAATATTGCGTGGTGGTGTGGTAGATGGATATATACTGTGTAAAACCATTTTATATAACCCATCATGTTGAATACTAATGAAAAAAGAACGTTGGTTGGCAATGGATTTTGGCTACATATTGCCATAGGCAACTACACCGACGACATAGCGACAACAACGATATATATATATATTCGAAGCGATGATATAAGCTGCAGCGCAGTATCAAAGCGTTGTCGTTGTTACATAAAATGTATTTTGTATTGAATGTTTACAGTTAGTTCCAAAAGCCGTGACATGACAATCCGGTATTATTGTTTACCTTGTGCGGTGTATGCTTTTCAATGTACAAGGCTTTACTCTCTCTGGCAGTTCAGTTCAGTTTTTTTTCATTCGGCGTCGTACTTTCCTGTTTGTACAGAACCGTGGCCTGGTTTAATACTGTTAGGCTTATGTAACTAAAACTTGTGCAAGCTTTTTGTGCTTTTGCATAATATTTTTTGGGACTGTGTGTGTGTAGATGTCGATGATCATGATGACATAATCATTGCTCATGTGTCCCCAATGCCATTTCCCTTCCTTTAAATAATAAAAAGAGTTACGAAAAAAAGCATTGTCGTACACACATCCATGCATGCCTACATAACGTGTGTTCCAAACAACTCCAAACAAACTTCAACTATCAAACAAAATAAAAAACGTTTATTCATCCGTAAACTCACTGACGATCAGTTATTCATCATCATGGACAAAAGCTTGCAATTCCATATGATGCAGATAGGCAGGCAGACACGCATTGCTATGAAGAAGGTTTTTGCCATATTGCCATTCCAAAAGATTCAAATTTCCATAACAATATTTTCTGTATAGTAAACAGACACAAAAGGCAGATATATATGCTTTATCGGGTTGAAAACACAAAAAAATTGTTAACGAACAATATACATATCTGAACAAAGTGGTGGCATTGGCATCTCCAACTGTTCAAGCAGAGAAAGCAACAGGCAAAAATGTATGTACATGTGTACAAATATGAATGAAAAAGGTTGCGTATAGAATGTCATTGAGAAAAAAACTCACCATATTTCTCTACTCGACACTTGAACTGATTGAATCAATGTGCTCTCGATGATGATGAGTTCATTTGTAATTTTTTGTAAGTAACCTAGGGAAAATATTTTTTACAATCAAGTTTCCTGTCCTTCCACTTTTCATATGAATTTTCATCATTTTAAGCTGATAATAGATGATAATGAAATTTAAATGTGAATTGCAAAACATTTATCCTCTTTTTTATCTAAACAGATTTTTTTCTGTGTACGGTACTTGTAAAAAATGTACATGTGTTTTTAATATATGCATATGGATAAATATGCGGGGGTGGATTGTATGAAGATTTTCCAGCAAATCAATTCAAGGATAATTTTACGAGGTGCAAATTTGCAAGTGTCAGTACAATTCTGTTGTGTGAGATTAACCATTCTTCAAATCATAACCAACTTGAAAACTGGTATGCGTACTGTGTACTTTTGCAGTGCAAATATATTAAAAGTAAAATGGTCAGCTTTTCACTTTTATTATTTACTTTTCAGTTCAACTGCGCTTTTCGCTTGTTTTAAAAAGTAATGAAATGTTTTTGCAAAACGATTTTCGTTTTATGTTCAAATGCTTTGGGGGAAAACACAGGAGGAGGATGGATGATGATGAGGATAATGATGATCGTAAAGTTTGAGAGTGAAAAAAAAATCACGAGCGAATTTTCAGCAAATCTATTTACAGTCAGTAAATTATATCAACGGAGCCAAATATCTAATATGCAGTTTTTAATGCCTGTTTTATCATCATCACCATCATTCGCACATAACCAGGTTTTTAATGTGTGTAAAATACATTACACATTACACATTAAAAGCATACACCTAAATAGTTACATCCTTATCACCATGTAAAAAGATTTTTAGTGGTGGCGAAAAAAATAGCGTCAAAAGCAAGAGTGACAGTTAACTATTACGACTTTACACTGTAGTAAACTATGGGGCTGAACTCGGTGGTGGTGGTGGTGGTGAGAGACCAGGAAACTGCATATTATAAAGTAATCTTAAATAAATGTGTTCTCTGGTTTTATCTATTTCTGGGAGTTTTTATAGCTGTTCAGTTCAGTTCACTTGGCCCCGAAAATGCTACTATGCTGTAAACATTAAAGGAAATGAAATGAGTGGTGTTAAAATAGTCCCACAAAAAAATTTCTCAGTAGTTTCGACGCAGTTTTTTCTGTCTTCATATAGCCTGTTATAGAAGGGTAAATTATGCTGATGGTGGTGGTAGTAGTGGTGTTTGTATAAATACGCATTTTTGGTTTAGATAGTGAAAAAACTAAATAACTGACATGTGCCAAACAGTCAACTCTGAAAGTCAGAATCAGCCAATGAAACATAAAAAACTTTTCCGACCAATTCCCAACAAGCAACCTGACTTATTATAACTAACCTTTCCACTTTGGGTTATTTTTTTACAGAGTTACATAAAACGCTATTACAACTTTTGTCAGCTTAAAGGGAAAAAAATTATAAGTTCACTAACTGAAAATAATTTATAGTAATCTATTATAATCTTTTACTAGTAGAAAATACACATACTCGCCTGATTGAGACATGTGAGATGAGGATGGAGGAAAAATAAAGATGAAAAATATTATCTACCTAATGTATGTACAAAATGTTAAACAGTATCATCGTCATCAATAGAGATCGCTGTCTTTTTTTTCTATCTCTCCTTTTTCTACACTTTGTACTTGTTTGCGTTGCACCATCATCATGGAATGTTCTTCACTGATCTATACCAACATGATCATCATCACCCCTCTCAGTTTTTAGCATGCATTCATAACTGTTATCAGGTTTTTGGAGTTAACAAACTTAGAGACCTGATATGATATATATTTTTCAAACGTGTCTTATGTAATCACAG
>JAQFXM010001061.1:0-36822 GCA_034693345.1 Entomobrya multifasciata | reverse complement strand
ATCGTGTCTACTAGATACTTTTGTAGTGTACGACGTACACTAACGGGTACCCTTTGTGTACATCTGGCTTTGCTAGTACGAACATAAAATTAGTTGCCAGTTCAGTGCAGTGGCATCCTGTGTCTCTATCGAATGATAATTTTAAGTGCTATTGGTTTTTGTCAACTTAATCATTTTAGTACGCATTAAGTTAATGTACACAAATATTTTACCCATTGATTATAGCTCTCAGAGAGGATCTATAGTCTATATGGAATTCATAAATTCTCTGCCAACTGCATTGTTTACTTCTTTAGTATTTTGTTACTTGTGAACGAACCAAATGGGATGAGAAGTAAGCGTGACGTCATTCTTGGCTACGTGTATTCTCTGGGTTTTCTATGTTATTTTATGAACTCCTTTCCTCAAACATAAGGAAAGATACGTTCTCTCTACTTTTGTACAATAAAATGAGCATTCACTTCTTCATATTCACAATTCACACACACTCAATTGTTCGCAAGTCAGTAAGGTAAGGTGCATGTTGAGAAAATAGAAGGACTCCTTCACTTCTTCGCATATTTTTGTCTATTTGCTTTGCATATTCATACGCAAACTATAGTATATCAGTCATAATCATCATCATCATCATTGGTAACATTCATTCACTATTGACCATTTTTACACTATATATATGCTTATACGACTGATCTGTTATGTTATGGGCTGTATGTTACGTGGAACAATTTTTTTCTGCATATGATTGTTATACTACCACCACCGTACAATTGACTGTTTGTAACGTAAGTTAATATGGTGCGCTATATACGCACAGACAACCAAGGTGATAGAGTGATAGTATGAGAACGAGAGAGAGAGCAAAGTGACAAGTCAGTCTCGTTCCTAAATTTTTTTGTGGTACACACGGAAGATATGAAATCCATTCAAGTTTAGCAGTACATTTAGCCAATTACACAAAAAAAGTAGTTTACACTTTACACAAAACACTTTTATATATTTGTCCTCAGTATTTTAATTCAGCCAATATTTTTTTTCTTGTAAGGTCAATTCACTTCTTTCTACGCCGCGCTTTCCCCCAAATGCAATTTCTAAATATATAAAAGTTTAAAGAAAAGAATATTAAATTATCACACAAATTGATTTTTGAATGAGGTTCAAGCTCAATGAATAAAGGGGCTAACGATTTTACTTGATTTGGCCTTTGGTGTCGAAAAATAACCGTATTTGAGAATAGAAAACTTTTAAAAAAATTATCAGTAACAGCTGACTCTCTTCGTTGGATCAATCATGTTTCTCTGGGACTGGTTCACAGGAGTTCTGGGATATCTTGGTAAATGATAAGTTTAATTATAGTGTAATTTGTTAAATGAGTAGCATGTGGAATGTGGATTGGTTTTTGGAACAGATGGAAATGTCAAAGTTTTTAGAAAGGGCGTGAGGGAGGGGACTCAAAGGTCCTGTTTGGGTTAAATCAGTGTGTGTTACCAGATAAAGTCAAAAGTCAAGATTTTACATGAATTGTCGTTACTTGTATAATCAGTTGTAAGAGTAACGAAATAAATCCTTCATTTTGTTGGGAAATATCATTGCAGTCTTGATTTTCGTTAGGTTGTGCGCTAAACCACATTTTATTGATTTGAATGATTTGATGTTGATTTTTTCCAATTCATCATCAAATTATGTTTCTTTTCCCATATCACTTGACTGTTTTAAACTTTAACACGCGATTAGGCTGATTTAGCTTTAAAAATATCCCATGAATAAGCAAATTATTCTGAGAGGATCCATGAGTTTTTCTATAATAGTAATTTTTTATACAAGCGTATGCTTTCGTTATTCCATCCGTAAGTTTAAGATATATTTGGTGCATATATGAAAAATTGCTAACTGTGAACTTTTTTTCTGTTCAATTTCAGGACTTTGGAAAAAATCAGGGAAGCTCCTATTCTTGGGCTTAGATAATGCAGGAAAGACGACCCTATTGCATATGCTTAAGGATGATCGAATGGCTCAGCACGTGCCTACACTTCATCCTAGTAAGTCCAGCGTTATCTTCTTTACATTTTTATGCAACTGTATCTGTCCAAACTGAATATTTTACGATGCAGGCTTTTAACATTCTTATCTTTGTTTTTCTGCTAATAGCCTCAGAAGAATTGGCCATAGGTAATATGAGATTTACCACCTTTGATCTTGGTGGCCATCATCAAGGTAAACATAAATATTTATTTTTGGGTATACTTTATTCGCAAGTAATTTGATAAAATCAGGATTATCTAGAGTAAATAAAATATGTATGATTTATCGATTTTCAGCGCGTCGTGTTTGGAAAGATTATTTCCCAGCAGTCGATGCCGTCGTTTTTCTTATTGATGCCTGTGACAGGGGTCGCTTTCAAGAGTCTCTTGTAGAACTTAACTCGCTCTTGACAGATGAGCAACTAGCTAACTGTCCTGTCCTAATTCTGGGCAATAAAATTGATCGTCCAGGTGCAGCATCTGAAGAAGAACTTCGTAATGTTTTTGGTCTATATGGCCAAACTACAGGAAAGGTAAGCTGAAATAACATATATATCATGGACGTACAAAATGAATTATGATCATGATAACCAGCATCATTTCTTATATTAACTAATTTCCAATTTGTTGTTTTCAGGGAAATGTCCCACGTACGGAGCTCCCAGGTCGTCCACTTGAACTCTTCATGTGCTCCGTTCTGAGGAGACAAGGATATGGCGAAGGCTTCCGTTGGCTGGCCCAGTATATAGACTGATGATATTATTGTAATAGGGAAGTTGTGTTGAAGAGCATAAGTCAGACAACCAAAATGATATATTGAAACACCAATATCCTAAGTCGATATATAAAAAATAACAATATCACCGTCTTCGTTGTAAAGTAAATGAACAGTTTTGCTGTATAAAGTGATTTCTTAAGCGCAAATAACGTATAAATTAGAATTACTGTCATAAGATGTCCGACTATTTGTACCAATCTTGCTTGAATTCAAAATCTCGACTAAATTCACTATAGGTCGTAAATTAGGTAGGTTAATTGATAAATATTTGTATCTTAAAGTACCCTTTTTTGGCTGTGGAGCAGTATCAGTCTCAATTTAGTTTTAGTGACCGATTGATTGACACTGCTCAATATGCTCCTGATTTTACACCCCTATGCATATCTGCTTATGTGTATGCTTCTTCATGGCGTGCACGTAAGAAGTTTTGCCGTAGCTCTTTTTTGATCGCTTAACTTGTTAAAATGGTAGAGTTAGTTCGTGTGTGGAATATTGA
The DNA here is from genome assembly GCA_034693345.1 of Entomobrya multifasciata. Taxonomy (NCBI): domain Eukaryota; kingdom Metazoa; phylum Arthropoda; class Collembola; order Entomobryomorpha; family Entomobryidae; genus Entomobrya; species Entomobrya multifasciata. The sequence goes on along the minus strand of JAQFXM010001061.1, from coordinate 33,530 downwards.
AAATAGTATTTATCATGCCAAACTCAAATATTTAAGAAAAATTCGTCATGTATAAGTTATTTACTTCTTTGCACAAGTTCAGAAAATGCTTTTTCAGAATGAATTCGGGTAGAGGGTCGTATAAATCTTAGATAAAGAACTATCCTGTTTTAGTTAGAGTTTCCCACGAAATCAAGAAAATCTTATTATTGTTCCTTGTATGGCATATTTTGTTAACAAAGAAGTTTTTGATTAAACAATGATATTTTACCGATTGTGATTGTAAAAATAGATTATTGGCACTTTAATAATATCACAAGAATAGAAACCACCGTTATAGCAGCATCAACACAATATGATTTGTCACATAATCTTGGGCATTAGCATTTTATAATTTGCTGGGTTGTAGTCATAAGTTTAGTTCCCTGTCAGCGGCTAGAGGGGAAAAGTATTTTTCCACAATTTCAGGTGTTACTCCTTCCAGAGTGCTTGGATTCCATTTTGGAGACTGGTCCTTATCCACTAGCACAGCCCGTACACCTGAATAAATCAGCATTGTTCGTTTTTAATAATAATACATAGAAAGTATAGACAGGAATGTTCAAACAGCAATTCATTTACTACCTTCGGTAAAATCATGATCCTCAGAACATCTTTGAGAAAGCCTGTACTCGATACGCAGACACTCCTGAAGATCCATTTCACTTCCTAACTCAAGCAGCTTCAGTGTAATTTTCATTGAAGTCGGGGACATTTTCGATAAAGTCTCGGCTGTCTTTGTTCCCCATTCGGAACCGTCATTTTTCAAGTTTTGGATGATAGCTTCCACAGTGCTTGCATTAAATGTAGCATCGATGAGGTTTACTTTATCCTGCAGACTAAATGCTTTCTTGGCATCTTCACATTGGCTATGATATTTTTTCAACGTCTACAAAAAGTTAACATGATCGTTTCACAGCCATGATAAAGATAAAATATTAAATGTTTGTAATTGTAAAGCATACTAAGCATTCACCTACCTGCTCAATTTCATTTGGATTACTGGAATTCAGTGAAATAAGATCGTTTTCAAGCATTCCTATCATTGAACTATCACACATGTGCGTGGCGATTCCAGAATGGAAGACATCGCGACCCTTTAGCCTATACCCAGTTAACGCAAGATATAAGCCCAATTTCCCCCCAAGTCGTGGAAGGAAGTACCCACCTCCAACGTCTGGAAAAAGACCAATCGCTGTTTCCGGCATGGCAAAAAGTGTTCTCTCGGTTGCCACACGGAACAACCCGTGCACGCTTAGGCCAACGCCACCTCCCATTGTTATTCCATCAATGAGAGCGACATAGGGAACTCGTAAAGTGCCTATTAAATTGTTTAGTTGATATTCTTGTTTGAAAAAGTCTTTGTACAGTGATGTGCCTGCTTTGGCTGAATCCGTTACGGCTCTGATGTCCCCTCCTGCGCAAAAGGCTTTACCCCCTGAAATAACAATCCATACCAAAATACTATACACATAAAATGTGTCCTGTCCTGTCACTTGCTTTCCCCCAAAGCAGTGTTTTGCTCTCAAAATATAAACCCAGTATTAATTTGTTTTGCTTTACCTGATCCTTTAATTATGACGAATTGAATGTTAGATGATTCCCATTCTCTCAGTTTCTCATAAATTTTCCTTGCCATGCTTAAATTCAAGGCGTTCAGTGCCTTAGGCCTGTTAAGGGTAATCACACCCTTTCTACTTACAACATCGAAAACCGTGTCTTCCTCTTCAGATGAATTTCTTACGTCTGATTTTGCAGAATTCATTTTAGCAGGTGTTTGTGATGACATATATTTGGCAGGTACGTTCGGTGCAAAGGTACCTCTGTTTGTTGCAACGTGGGTAGTACGCAATCCTCCGGAATTCAAGGATAAAGACCGGTGAAAAGTAAAGACTGATTTTCTTATCGAATTCATCCCAAATGAAACTTCTCTGCTCGCTTTGTTTTAATGAGCAATGCCAACTGAAACATTTTGAAACAAACATGTTAATGTTTCACATTTTCATACAAAAAGCTTCAGTTCAGGCTGTTTTATAAGCCACATCTGCCTTCACATAATGTTAAAGTTAACTACCTCAACTAAATGTAGTTGTAGTTACAAGGCAGTCCAATTAATTAAAGTACTTGAGTTCTTAAAATTCGGACTCATTAACGTAAGCGCAAAGGTTTTAATCGACGTAGTAAACTAGCTTACGTAACACGAAAACCAGATAATTTGACACTTTTAGCTTTACGTAAGTATCTGCCGGCTCCTTGATCTTTAGAAGAACAACCCACCCAATATTTGATATCGAAGTGCGAGCAACTTTCGAACGCTTTTCAGTACTCTGCTCAACTTGACAATTTTTTCCCAAATACAAGGTAATTAATTCTGTTTTTTTATGGACAACCTTCGGTTATGTCAGTTAAGTAGCTATTTATATGTATCGATGTAACACGATGAATTAGCCAATTACGCTTGCTCCACGAGATATTATGGTCAGTTGGGTTAAGTTATATTGCAAATTGATACGCCTTAAAACTGACACCTGTGCATATCTTCTCGAGAAATTGGGTTGTTGTGTGGAAAAAAGATCATCATCATCACCACCAGCCACATGTTTATCCAAAACAAGTTCTCTCATCTCTTTCTTTTGACTTTGACAAGCATAAAACAGCGTAAATACTACTACCCAGTCGAGTTACTAGTACATATCGCATGAATGATTTACTACTGTAATGTAAAGATTCAGATTCAAAGTAGAGTAGTAGTGAATCCAGATTTCTGAGTTTCTGAGTACAACCTTAAAATGATCATGATCATAGAACAGTAGCACAGACACTTCTGTTGAATTTTATCATTTCCGTTTTATGATTGAGCAGATTTCCGAGTTCTAAAAAATGAATACATGAAAGGATAAAGTTTCTAAAAATAACATATTTCTCTCTGATCTATTCCTTTCTTTGATTACCCACACAATACGCAATTCTCCGTAACACGAGACTCGATGGGGCATAATGAGACCTTTATTTTTCTGCATAAAAAGGCATTCATGGCCAATCAAATCATGAACAATTGGTTGAAAGCGATTATTTTCGTCCGGTTTAATGTTTAAAACAATTTTTTAAAACCCCACAGCATCAAACTTTATAAGCCATCAGTATGGGGGATGATGGCCGAACAGATCTGGAGAAAGTGGGCCTGTTTGTGGATGGTCCATACGACACTGCCGTCACGCTTTATCGACCGGATATCCAATCTTTGATGGGACGAGATGGTCCTCAAAAGGAAGATCCTAAGCGTTTAGATGGCCCTTTCCCCATTATTCCTGGTCATAAATTGAAGGCAGCTACCAATGATTGGACATTTTCTCCATTCTTGTATTTATGGGAGGAGGAGCCCTACACAGACCCCGGCTCTTGGAGAAGAGAATACAAGTAGTTAAAACATTTTGTATGAAATTGGCTTATTTTGACAGATGAAGTCCATTTTTATGAAGTAAATTTTTTGTGGGATTTTTACAGAAAGGAGAGAGACACTCACATGATATCTGAGTCTCCATTTCTTTCAATGAGTGGTGAGAAGTCAATGAATGGATTAGGAACATACTATGGAACTTTTATAAAAGAAATGGAGCGTACGTGATGATAAATAAATCTAAAAATACTGTAAAACATGAAGCATGTAATTACCTTGCTAAATATAAAATCTTGTAGGATTCAGTCCGGAAACGAGAGATATCAAAGATGACAGGTTAAAAGGAAAACCGAATTTTCTGACCAACCCGGGAAAATTAGGAACTGGATATGGCTATGTAGATGTCACAATTAATAAATATCCTGAATACATGTAAACATCAAACACTTAACTAGAATGACCAACCGAAATATCATACATTGCTACATTGAGTGTTTATCCTTATTGTATGCTTATTGAATTTAAGGGAGGATCCAGCTTTTGATGCATATGAAGCTCATAAGAAAATGCGAGAAGAGTTTGTCGCCAGATTGCTTAGTGAAAGTCCATGGGTTCCACCTGGAAATGGACAAGTAATGAAGTGAAATTTTGTAATAAATCTTTTTCTCTTGTCGAAGTTTAAATATATGCTAGTTTTAACATAAAAATTGATTTTCGTAGCATTTCTTTGACCCGAATCCATATAAAAATGATAGGGACGAGGAAGGAACTATTGAAACTTATGATTGGGACAGATTGAAGCCTAAACCTTCTGATGCTGATGACAAGGCTCCATTTATGTACTCCAGTTATACCAAATGCGTAAACAACCCCTTCTTTAAAAGACCTATCATATTCATTCCATTCATTACATTCATTCCAACATTGCCAATTGCCGTTCTCACGTATTCATTCCTTTCCTCATTTTAGATTAATGGAAACAAGGATGTGATGGCACCATTTGAAAGGTGGCCATCGTATGATCCGTCAAGTCCATATGTGGATCCTCCATGGAACATTTTCAGGAAACTGGAATCGGTAAGTATTAGTCCTTATTATGATTGTTGTAAAGGTCTGTTCAGATAGTAAATTATGATTAATGTGCTGCTAATTCAGGACCCAGAAAAGCCCCCATGGAGGCCACAATTTGGAAATCGGTCTCGGCAATCACATTCGACCATTATCCATAATATCAACCTTTGGGTTAACGCAACAAACTTTCACATGTTCTAACAACTTTCAGCACGACTATGATCAAGTAGAGCAAGGCAGATTAATTGTAATCTTTGTAACTTATAATGCAAACAAAACTTCCAAATTCTCAAGTGTAGTCCAGCCATAATTCCAAATAAATGATAAAAAAATTATGAAAACATAAGTATTTTTGTATTACAATAGTTTTTTTATTGTCAATTGCCCCAACAAAACGGATGATGTCACATCAAATGAATTAATAAATTACTCTATCCATAAATCTCTTTAGGTCTCCTCAATCGACTATTATTAACCAATTTTTTAGACATTCAACTTACAGTAAAATACAACAATTACATAGTAGTTAAGATAAAGATTCCATAATATTCTGTTGGTCAGTTGGTATAAGTAATGTACGTAACATACATATTATATGTGTATTATTCAATGTTATTCCATTCTTGATCTTTGTTTGCAACGCTTCATTAATCAAATTGATCAATTTAGCATAATGGACCGCCATATTGCATTGCAGGTTATACTTAAAATGGATACATTAGAATGGGATTTATTTTTAACATGCTAATGTACACTTTACGGTTACTTTCTATTTTACTTTATTCTCTAACGGCATCATACACCAGAATCCTTTAACACTCGGAAGACCATACCCGACCATTTTTGTTTTTTTATTAAATTAACAATAATGGACATATTTTGCCCTCTGTAAAGTAAAACGATAAAACTAATGAAATGGTTAATTTGTTTCGATTGTCCAATAGTAGGTACATTTCATGTAAAGGATTATATTGTATTGAATAATGTTTTAGTGATAGTTTCAGTTCTTGAACTTCAGATTGAAAAGTGGATTTCTTATTGCAATTACCGGAGTTATTCTAAAATCAGCATAAAGTACTAGTGCTCTAGACGAATTTTCACACTACTTTTAATTATTTATTTTATTTTATAAACTAGCCAGCTACTTAGTTGACAGTTAACGTGTATTGCATTCATACATGCATTTTTTTATTTCCCAATACATTCATTTGAAAAATATTTCGAATGAAAATATTTTCAAATTACTAGCAGACATACACGAGACACAGACATAAATACAACGTCATGACTCATTTTACCACTTTTACTTTTACATACATATAACCAGTTTCATTACTTTTACCCCTCTCAATTCCACCTAAAGAAATTAAGTGCGCTCATTCATCCATTGTCCATGAGAAAAAAGTTTATGAGATATTGTAAAACATGACCGGATGGTATACTGGTTGTCCCGTAGTAAATCCTCTTGGGGCAGTGTTATAATTGCAGAAGTCTGTCGCTGACAGACGTTTGCTTTGTTGCTGTTGTTGACTAATTGACATTTGCTGCTGATTCATAGCAGTTGTCTGCTGAAGCTGCTGCTGCATTTGGTAATCTGAAAGGATAAATAATGACACATAAAAAGTTAAATAGTATGATTTTCGTTTTGCGAATTCCGGCAGTCTTGCATATCAATGATTTTACAATGATAAATTGGAGAAAAGTTTGGGCTAAATTATAACGTATTTTGTAATCTGAAATTTTGTCTCAAAATGTGATTTAATTCTTTGATTAAAGTTATGATGTAACATGTGCATGTATGAAACGAATGAATGTGAGTGAGAAGCAACTAACAGAAAGGATTCAGAAGAAATTATTGCAATTTAGAGACGAAAAAGCTACCCTTCAGTTTTAGTATTGCATTGAATTTCTACAAGATAATCAAGCCCATCATGGGTTTGTCATTGTATAAAGTAATTAATTAATGTTCCAGTTTTATGTTTTAAACTTCAGCTACAACTTGTATTACAGTTTAGTGAGAATAGAGTAGAAAGTAAAAAAATATATATAAAAATAAGAAAACTCAATTTTAGACAATATAGCAGCTCGCTTGGTTCCAAAATGGTTATCTTGTAATCAAGTTTTACATGTATAATGGAATAAGTTTTAAACTGGGTGTTTACTCGTGTGATTGAAAAAAATGTAAACTAAAAAATATCAAGGCCTTCAAAAGAAACTAAAATGTATATTTAATTGTTTTGCAAGGTCGCTCAGTACGAAAAAAAATTAACAAGACAAATTAGTCCTTCGAATAGGATGGTTATCGTGTGGAATGTACTAATGTATTCTGTTGCTATACTTGGAATTATCGTTTTGAAGGAACTTGGCACTTGCCTTCCACCAAATAGCTTTTTATTATCATGTTATTGCTTGTATTACTTGAATGTAGGTCTGACCTTGTGTCGTAAAAGTGTTTTAAAAGACAGTTTTTATAAGCTACACTCTCAGCAAAAAATAGATTTTAACGTTTTTGCAGCAAAAATAATAAAAATTTATTATCTACTGGCCTTCTAATTGATTACTCGTTTGTAAGCCCAAGCTTTCATCAAGCTGTTGCTGTGAAGCAGCCGCACCAGCAGCTACTGCCGGTGCTGGGGAAAGATAAGACTCTGCAATAAAATATTGTGCTTCTTGTGCACCTGCGTCAATCTGGAGTTGTCCAGCGGCTTCCAGTTGTTGCCGTTCGATTTCCAACCTCTGCTGTTCAATAAGCAGCTCTTGTTGAAGCCTTTGCTCCTCTTGACTCCTTTGTTGTTCTATGATCACTTGTTGTTGCTGTTGCATGCGTTCCTGTTCTATCCTTTGTTGTTCAACCACTTGCTGTTGTTCCAATCTCTCTTGTTCTAAACGCTGCTGTTCTAAAAATTGTTGTTGTTGCTGTTGCGCAATTCTCTCCTGTTCCATCCGCTGTTGTTGCTGTTGTTGTGCGATTCTCTCTTGTTCCAAACGCTGCTGTTCTAGAAATTGTTGCTGTTGTATTTGCTGTTGTAATTGCTGTTGTTGGGCAAATCTCTCTTGTTCCAATCGTTGTTGTTCAAGGTATTGTTGTTCTTCTTGAATTCGTTCCTGTTCCAGACGCTGTTGTTCAAGGAAAAACTGTTCACGCTCTTGCTCTTGTCGCTGTTCCATCATTTGTTGTTGCATTGCTAATTGTTGTTGGTCCCCACCAGCACCAACAAATATCGGTCTACTAACTTGGACCTGTTGGGACATGGTATGTTCCAGGGTTTCAAAAAATCTAACTTTTCCTACAAAAGTGGATGGTACAATGATAACATCAGGGTTAGCTTCTATGGCCGCAACAGCGTTAGCATCGGTAAAGGATACGGATTTCTTGAGCGGAGAAACTGGTCCAGCCTTAAGAATTGGTTTTGGAGGAGCACTTGTTGCTCTGGACTGAGCAGCGGCTTGCTGTTGCTGTCTTAGCATTTCCTGTTCATTTAATTTAATATCTTCTACTCTCACTTGGATTGGAGGAACATCCAATGGACGCTGAGCAACTTCGGGGGGCATGTAAGCAGGAAGATTTTGTGCAGAGGTATTTACCACAGAAGAAGAAGTTTGTGACGAAGACTGTTGAATTAAACTTTGTTGGTTAGTAGAAAGGCAGCTATCATAATATGAAGCAGAAGAGCCTGCAGCAACTGAAAGTAAGAATAGATAAAAAAGCACAAAAGCGATGTATGTACAGGTATTTTGCATAGCTCTTACAGGTGAAAGGTGCTACGTATAATTTTACAAAAAAGAGAAAATATTTGCAAAATAGATAAAATATTTTAGTGTGTAAGATTTTTAGAGTGGACTAAATTCCACCGTATTAAGCTAATTATAAAATAAATTATTCCCCGAAAAATGATCTTGAAAATAGTTGGGGATCAATATGTTTTTGCCAAAGTATTGAATTTTGAATCCAGGCAGATAATTGTATATGGAAATTTAGAGGGCATATTATGTACACTTACTTGGCGGTCCACCCCAGGGCTTTGGCGCTGACAAACTATATGGATCTATTCCAGCTTTCGCTTTTGGCACAGAAACTGGTCGTGTTGCACACATTGGAGTACTAGTGAATTCAGGAAGTGGTGGCATTTGTTGTTGCAACCTGGCATTAAATTATGTATTCAATTAAACTCTGTTCCATTCATCTGTAAAAAATTACACTAAAACATAATATCTTGGTTACATTTGGATTGGTGTAGTGCATGCTGCTGCTGATGGTGCACCAAATATTGGCGTTTGTCCCAGTTTCCTCTCTGCAGCGGCAACAACCGTTTCCACAACCTGAGTACCCTTCATGTCTTTAAAAGCGGCGTCAACAGAACCTGTCTCAAGGGCGGCCTCCCAAGGTGATTTGATTAGCATAAGTTTGGGCTGTGTAAAGCGCTCCTAATGATATGACAAATTGAACCGAGCGTGTAAGTGTAAGCGAAATCTTATAGAAAACCTTATCACTTTTGTACAACTTTGTACGTTCACCTGGCTCGTTTTTCTTTCGTTTAACTTAAAACTTTAAAATGCACTTTATATTTACTGCACATACCTGTATTTCATTTAACCGCTGGGCGTGCGCGACCCGGTTACTGTCGATTAGTGACGCTGGTGGAAGGTTGGGTTGCTTATTTGCTGATTGATTTGACGGTCTGGGGTAAGCAGGGCTGTAGGAAGTTCCAGTATTGATTTCTGTTGAGCTTCGTCGTACGTTCGTTTCGTCCACAATCCAACCTTCTGACTTCTTTCTGCGCTTGGCGAACATTTGTGCACCTAGTTTCACATATGTATCATCATCAACCGGTTAGAAAAAGCATTCTCGTGTAATTAGTAGCACATATCTTTTTACACAATAAATATTGAGTACATGTCCTATCAACACCACTGAAAGATCAACGAACGTTTAAGAGATCATACAATATACATGGCTGAGAGAAATGAGAGTCTAGGCTAAAAACGAAATATTTAATCTGGGAAACCCCAACCCTAGTAGTATGTACCTATTAATACTTTCAAGCATGATATATATAGAAGTATGCAACTTGTTTCTACTGTTTGTGCAATTATACACTTTAAAGAACAACGAAACAAAGTGACATGTATATTTTTCACAAAAATTGCAACACAACAATTTGCAATGGGAATGCACTACTGAGTATATTGAGCGTAGAATTTGTGGTTCCTTTACCTTTGCCAGAAGGAGAGTGAAGATCCTTTACAATGTCATGGCATATTTCTGGCGACAAAGCTGAAGGCTCACTATAGATCCCAGTTTGTTTCAAAACTGACCAATCCTGAACATGACCTCGAGGATTCATGACCAGCTTAAGGACTGGTTTTTGCTGTAAGTGTAAACAAAACAAAGTCAATATTCATCCCAATTCAATTCATTCAATTCATCCCAAACACAAAACTCATTCAAAAGATTCATAAAAAATCAATTAAGTATGTAATACGAAAAAAATTACCTCGTGCGAATCTTGTGGCATATCCCCACTCCTTTCCATGGAGGACTCTTCTTCGCCTCCCGTAAATGTCCCATCTTGACCTGACACACAAATCACAATTTTTCATCTTTAGTTTCAATATAGTATACTCTCAGTGGCCGTTATAGTATAGTTCACTTTGGCCAATTTAGAATAATACAACACATATATAGAGAGAATCGACTTTCACACAGGGAACATCAAACTTTCACTTTACACACAAATTCAATTTTATATGCACCTGTAAGAACGTAAAGGGGGCTGTTTAGTGCTGGTGACACAAGTGGTCCAACACTTGGGACCCATCCAGCACGGATTGCCATTTCCGGTGTTATTAATATATGTAGTTGTAGGTATTAATATTTTATTGTTTGTATACACATTTTGTTGTCACTTATTATAGGCAAACCTATATTGACCATTCTTAACTTTGATTTTTCATTTAATTTAAGATACCTATATTTCTGAATTTATTGATGGAGGGCGTGTTTTATGCGTCAATTAATGACGCTGCTATTAACCTACTGGTTTTGTGTTGAGATTATGAAATTCTGGACCTTCCAAAACAAAAAAATGTGTATCTATTTTGGAGTGTTTCACCAGTTGCTTGTGTATTGGGCTATGAAAAGTACCAAGATAAATTAACGGTGGTTTATAATCTCTTTTGATTTCACTAAAAATTACTGACGAATATGTTAGTATGTGTATGTGTTATGTATTGTGTTTCTTCAGTCTTCTCTTGTTGTGTGTTGGATGGGGGTATATGCAACAGTGCAGTGACTTATTTAATCATTTGTTTTTGTGGTACTGAATTACTAATCACAGACATTTTGTTTGTATTAAAAAATGCTGTTAAGAAATATTTACAATGTAGGTATGTGTATTTTCCGTATATTTTGCACGTTTCCCCACCAAAATTTGAGCTTCACCCCTGCATATTTTATTTTACTAGTTTACCGGAATAATTGAATATCTTCAAGGATATTACATCTACAACTACAGGATAACGGTAATTGTAGTGGAGCACGCAATGCAATAAAGGTTGTATAAAGCACAGTGCAACGTTTTGGAAGGCTTGTCGTCGGTCGGACCCCAGGACGAGGGATGGATGGAAAACATTCAAAATCCCGACTACTGCCTTGACTGGATGAAGGAGAAAATGTTAAGAAAGTGCAAGACGAAACAAACAAAAAACGCTTGTCTTGTCATGATTACATCTCTTTTGAATAAGCCATGTTGTGTTCTGTTCCACGCTATCAAGTACTTTCTAGGGTATTTTTATCCCGCAACAAGTCATCCGTATGTTTCCCGAGAAGAAACAACATATACAAAACTCTCAACCTATGCATGAAGTTTACAGTTATTATCACTTCTTGTCTGTCTTATTTTCTCAGTCTTAAATGTTTAGATATTTTTTACCTTCTTATTGGTAGCGATATGTAATATAATATGTAGTAAAATGGGAACAGCCGTAGTTAGTGTAGTAAAAATCAGTGACGCAGTGGAAATGAAAGACATTATATAGGTATACTGACAAAAAGTTGGAAGGGGATAAGGACAATGATTGTGCATCTCTGTGTTTAATGTTAAGCATGTATACTATTCACTTAAAAGAGATAACATGAAAGCGGAAATGCGATATTGTAAAATATATGGTTTTTATGCATTCAAATATGTACATCTGTGAATCCAATATATGAGGTTGACTTATACATCATCGTTACACTGTCACTAGTTACTTTTCTGTTGTTTCCGAAATCACAATCATCAATGGGATTTTGCATGCGTTTCTATTTACACTATGCTAGTTAATGAAATTGGCTAGACTTGCTAGAATTTGAAACCTGGCATTACTAAAGATCCCGGAATTTGCCATGGCTTGAGCAATATTGGCGTGTAAATTAGAATTTCAGAGGAGTAGTGCAGGGAGCATAATATACTTTTTAACGTTTTATATGAACACATTAAAACTACTCAAAATTTGTACATACAAAAACTATACGCTAAAATACTCATTAGATTGACTACCGTTAATTGTTGTTGGATTTAACGGAACGAGGAGTAGGTTGCCCGTATACAACAGTATCACATTTCATTAATGTTCAGCAATAAGGTACGCACAGAAAGACAAGACATCAGACATCCTCTACCAAATATATCATGTGCCTGTCTAACATCGGGTTTTTGTTAATTTAGGGAGTATTGATCGTTTAACTAGTTGTATGGTTAGAAGCCGGTTTTTTGTGAAGTAAAATAACAATGTCTCTATGTACTATGTACAATATATTATTGTTTTTCTAGAATATTATATGTATATCCTCCATTTTACAATTGTATTTATATACACAAACAAGTATAAATAAAACAAATTGATCAGAACCAGATAGTTCTTCAAGTTTGCGTCACGGGGTTTCGATTTTGATTGATGTTATTTTTGTATCATTCATTTACTAGAGATGTTAACTTACTTTCATGAATCCATTTCACGGATTTCTTCTTTCGCTTGACGTACATGGTCTGCCCCTTGGACTGCTGGTTACTGATGTCACTTAACGAGTCGGAAATTTTCCGGGCCAAAGCAACTTGCTCTTCCACCGTTGGGTGGATAGGCGCATAAAAACTTGAATCCTGGAACATTTTTGCTAGACGATTCCGAATGTCATACAAAAATACACATTGACAGGTTTGATCAAAATATGAATTTTTCAAAAATCAACTAAAAAAATCGATACACAGCGGTTCATAATGCTGCCTTGTGAATTGCTTCTCTATTTAGAGAGTTTACAAAATGGTACTACATTAAGTAATTTTAAATATATAGACTCAAGTGAACATAAAGTGGAGAGAAAGGAAACGGAAATAAAATTAATTAAGGTCATTATGACAAAATTTTGACATAATACATATTATGCATACACATAATTATTTTTTAGACAGATTACACAATACAGTAATACAGTATATCCTTAGATAGAGGGGTTATAGTTATAGTCAGGACGAGTACACAGTACACACAATAGTTCTAGTCAAAATTTAAAGATAATTAACTATAAACGTAAAATAAAGTGTGAAACGTATAGTGAAAGTGTAAAAGAGTAAAGATGAAGAGATGCTATTAGTAGACTGAGTGAGTAATGAAATATTTATGTACATATTTTTACGCATTGATATTATAGTAATAAGACGTTATGTTATATGCATTATAGTGTGGCACACTGTGTGAGTGGGGCTGATATAGTGATGATGAAGATATTTTCTAGCACATAAGATTCAAGATGCAGACAACACATTGCACTGTGCATTGCATCTTTTCGTTTAACATTTGAGGAATTAATTACTTTAATCATCAGCACCAATGTCAATGCATGAAAGTGGAGAAAAGAATGAGAAAACATAGAGCGGTTGGTTAAACGTAAATGAGTTTACAATGAAGAACAGAAAAGAATAAGAAATTGGCCAAAGCATTAATTCAAGTACTCTATTTACTATAATTTTATACATACTAAACGATTCTTTACAGTTAATGTACTGTGTAAACTTGGTTGTATAATATGTATGTATGTACTAGTGGAATAATTATTTATGAACACAATAATTCACAAACATTAAAGAAATTTGTTTACCTTTTCTCTGCGTGTAATCAATGTCAGGTGCGTCCAAGGCAGGTGTAAATATTTTCTTCAAGTCCACGGGTTTTGGAATCGTAGGATGGTCAATTCTTGCACCTTGTTCATCCTTTCAAAAATAAATCAAAATTCGAAATGATAATATTTATGCTAACGTTCAGTCGATAGGCACTGGACACTCTTTGTAGGTAAGCAGAAATAAGCTTTTATTCGCACTATCACTTATAAACATGTATTCATATTTAAATGACAAAAGAGTTATAAAGCGATGAAATAACCTTCACAAATATGAACAAGATTAAGCGCTCGATTTTATTTGAATTAAGCAATAAAAGTATTGAGACTGGATCAAGTATATTCGCTTGAACTCGTTAAGGTAAAATTCTACAAAATTTAAGTTCAGAATTTGTATAAATCATTCCAGGATTCAATTCGTTTCCTTCCTGTATTTATTCTCGTGCTACACTAAGTAATCCGAATTTAATGGGAATAGACTAAAGTTCAAAAACATTTCCTATCTGATCACTCCTCCGAATCAGTACTCAAGTAAAAATCCTAATAAAAATCTTCAACATGTGTGCCGTCATTCCAATTTCAGCAAAGGAAACGTGCAAAAACGATTCGGAGACTATCAACATGATATTTTTCATGATGGATAATATGGTTAAAGCTATTTACAAACAGAAATAATGCAGCATTTTGAATCACCTACTCATTTTCATCTCTGCATTCCGTTAATCCATTCGTTCGTATACAAATAGTTGTGCGAAAGAATATCTGGTTATGAAATCTGCTACTTTAGCATATTGTGTTCTATAACAAAAATCTAGAAACACATGCATATTTTCAAACTTTGTGTTAGTGAAATAACATCGTAATTTTTGCTAGCAAGGCTTTTGCGCTCGTGAGTTTTCGAGTGTTTCTTATTACCACGTTATGTCTTTTTACTTTGTTTCAACAAAACGTATGTGGGCGGAAATGTGTACATTTGTTTGTATATGTGTAATTTTTTTCTATAGTACAGTTGAGTAAATATGGGATAAGACGATGGGGAATTTTGGCAAGTTGCGTTTTCCTGGAGCAAGCACCTTCAGTATATTATATCGTCTATCGCCAATCTTACTATTATTATTTTTACGTTCAAAACATAACGATCAAAAGATCATCAGAGGACAATAAAAGACGTTTGAATGCATTCTCGGAATCAAAACACGAGAACCGTTTTTGATAATCGTTTTTGTCATGTTTTTATTTCGCTAGCTAAACGAGTACGGCTATTGCAGGGAAGTGCTATAACTTTTTAAATACAGCAAGCATAACAGTATTTATGTTGTCGTTGCAAGGATTAGTTTAGGACAATGGACAGTAGTATGTATAAAATCGGAAGCACAATTTTAATATTTAAAAAAAGTTACATAAATTGGGCTTGTTTTATAATTTGAAGATGATGATGATGATGATATAACATACAGACTTATGTGCATTTTTGTAGTATTAGTAGAGTTATATGTACACACTTACTAGCTATTTATCCTTGTCGGGCTAAACTGGGTTGTTTTATATATTTTTATTACGAATAACAATTGCATCAAAAATACTTGGCAGTGCATGCAGTCTATAATTTTATCACTTTGCGTGGGAAATTGGCATTGCCTGGTCGGCCTCTGTTCCCTAATGATTCTATGAAGGGGGTGTGTATTAACGTAGTACGAACTTTTTCTTTTTAATTTGTCTGCCTCCCCATTTAAAATCTTCCAAATAAAATGGTTATGCGGTATGTACTACCTTGAAAATTAGTTGCAGCAATGTTTTTAATCATAATAATTCCAACGTAAAAATACTTTCACATAGTATTTTAAAGACATACTTTCCCTGTTTATTAGAAAGGTTCTCTTGAAATTCTTACGCTTCACAACAAACCTAACGTTTTCATCATCTTACCGTTAGTTAACACACCAGACAAAATTTACAAGGTACGTATTGTATTTGTACTAAAGTATCACGGTTATTGTGGAGATACTCTGGCCAGTAATACTATTATAATATAATATATCTATTTACATTACGAAATTGTGTAGAGAAGTAAAATTTTAAAGACTAGGATGAAAATCAATCATATATCTGAATTTAAATTACGTAAAATTTTGTGAAAGGTTACGGTTTATAACTAATTAAAAAAAGATTTATTGGATCTCTTGTAATGAATTCTCATGTTTTCCGAAGTACTTACAAATTAAATATACCTACTTAATCTGTTTGGGGCATCAATGACATCATGTTGTCGTGTTAGTAAAGGATGAAAGTAGATGTCATTGCAATATCTTAAACAACCAACTGCTACACAGAATCGGCTACAAATAATTTAAAGAAGAGAAAGTTCTATTGCCTTTTATCAATTTTAAGAGACCCACTACGCCCGCTACTTTGAATTAAAGTCTACATTTTCGCTATTAGTTGTCACATGGTTGATGGAATATTAAGTATTGTACGACAAAGAGTAAAGAAAATCAACTTAATCATGGACTTCGAATACACATTGTAATCGTAGGTAAACAACATATAACAAACAATTACACAACGACATAAATGTTCGGGAAAGTTATGAGAATTGCTATAAATATTCAAGCACATTATCTTCTGCAAATTCAATATACTTTTGTATAAACTCATACTAACCAAATGTAATATTTTCTGTGTTAAATTATTGATAAACTCTCTCTTTTGAGGGTTTAAACGGTCAGAGGGTTTGAGGCCCCGCTGGGTAACCACTCGACCACTACTACTACTGCTCATCATCATGGTGGTGGTAGTTGTTGTTCTTGTTGATGTATGCATTTTGTAGTCTTTTGTTGGTTACCACTTAATGACAATGACAGAACTAAATGACTTTCACTTTTAGACAAAAAATGTTTACATGAAAAAATTTCGCCTAAGCACTTGTCGAAAACACATTATTGATCTTTCGTAGTAATTCAATTAACATTTGCATTCATAAATAAAAATCTGTTGAAGCATCAAATAGCTGATGAAGGTCAACACTATGTTTGGTGACATATGGAAAAAGATGTTCTATCTTACAATTCAAAGACACGTTACAAAACTTGTAAAACCAGCCACGCTTGTCGATCCGTCACAACAGAGAGTATAAATACTGGTTACACTTAAACAAGCACAGAACACGACACTACCTTAATTATTCGTTTCGTCACGGATATAAAACATGCAGTAATAAAGGTTTACTTAGGAAGATATTAAAACTTTGTGTGTATGTATATTGTAGATTATATAGATAGTGTTCACATGTGTGTTCAGTTTTGTGTATAAATTTGTGGACCCAGAATTGTATTTCATGCAAATTCCAGCTTCCAAACAAATCGGAAGTGATCTCTGAAAAGAGACAATCGTTCTTGTTCAATATAAGGAGTATTGTGTGTTGTGTGTATATGTCTGAATTACCAAGAATTTTTTACTTGCAGCGCGGATAAAAAACGGTATATATATTCTTGACAAATGAAGGAAAAGAGACAAGACGAAAAATAATTGACTGTAACGAATAAAAACTTCTGAAAATTAAGGTGAACCAACGGAACGATAGAAGCACATGTACAAAAAGAGGAGAAGACACAATTTGTGTGTATAAAATTGTGAAGAGAATTACTGGAGGAAATAAAATGGCAAGGAAAAGATTAAGCAAAAAGTGTTTGAACAGCTTACACTGTTTCTACTTAGGAGAAAACTATGCAACCGGTGGGCTCGTACTTCGTACAATTGGAGGATTTATGATGACATGCGAAGCAGATAATAAGAAAAATGTTGTAGGAAAAAAATCAAATAACGAAATGGCAAAAATTTGGAAGAGTTCTATCAGAATATGCTATGTAGATAAAAAAAAGTGCTACAAAAAAAGTTCCATTGGAAGTGTAAAAAAACTAGCGTTGCTGGAATACGTTGTGTAATAATTAAAAAAGATGATGTAGCAAGTTAAGGTATTTGGCGCTATCACAAACTAAAAAATTCTATTTGTGTATATGCTATACAAACAGATGAACAGAAGATAGGGACATGTTATATTCTAAGATTATTCTGTTCAAAAAAAATTTCCACATGAAAGGTTTTCATTGTGTTGAGAGGAAAGCAATAAAAATATACACTTCACTTACGAATTCGTAGAGATATACACATATACAGTATAATTAACTAATGAAAAAGTTAGTCTGGGAATTATTATGAAGGAAGGAAAGGTTTTAAATGGGAATTCTTTTCTAGTCGTTCTTAATGGCTATCGTTGTTTCGTTTTCTGCATTAAAAATTCGATATATTTCAAAATCAAATACTATACGTTTGAAACTGCATAAAACTAACTACTGTTCTGTACAAAAAATTTCGCTACTGTATAGAACAATTACACTGACTGTATTTGAACAAAACCCAAATTTAGCTTCGTGATGATAATGATGATGTCTTTTGTATGATGATGAATATATTGTAATGTAAAAGGAGTCAATGAAGAGGAGAAAGGGAGATGCGGTAAACAGTAGACAGACAAGAAAAAGCAAATAAAGAAAACAGACACGTATGAAAGGTTGTGAAGAAAACAGCACAAGTTGAGTTTGAAATTGAAAGGAAGAGAGAAGAATTTCTTTTAACAGCAATTCAATTCAATGTGCATCTCTGTAATGGAAGTAAACTGACTAGGATGGAATGTTATAATGCTAGAAGTTGAACTCTAATAAAGTTGTAATACGAACGCCACTATCTATCCACGAATACTTAAAAATAGTAGATATTCCAAATTAGTGAATTCCTGAGGTAAAATTTTAAGCTTTGCCTTTTGATAGTACACAGGAACACCACAGCCTTATCGTAATTTTTGAAGTAAGTGGCTACTAACAGAATTGTGAGTGACGATATCACATCACATATTATTCGAAACCAGAAGAATAGGTTTGGTTTTTGCATTGAAGAAAGGTGAAACGGTAATCTTTTGAAGTGAACAAGAGATATGGATGAGCGTGACGAATATATGTTATGTAGGTATGTACTTCCTATGTTTTGTTCCAATGTTCACAATATACCTATCAGCCACTACTGTGCAGAAAAAAGTGGAATAATGGCTGTATGATGGTATCATCATCAAAATAACGGAAAGGACATGACGATCCGTGTTTCAAACAAAACTTCAAAAAATAGAAAAGATAACACATTACAAAAGATTAGACTCATCTGTCTGCCCACGTTCACAAACGTGAAAGTGGTTGGAAGTTGGAAATAGTAGAAAAACAAGTCTAAGATACTCTTCTGTAAGGGGTTCCATATCATATCATGTTAAACATCAAGAGTTGTAAGATTTTCATTAAACTGAGAGCTCCATAGTATAATCATCATGTATACATGACTTTAAATTTGCACCATTAAAACTCTTATTTACGTGAAAGTAAAGTAAGTAGTGTACTATTTACTAGTGCACGCATATAAAAATATATATATTTAATATTTATCTTTTGATTTTTTGCCCAGTTTAAAATGAACTACAATATTTGAAAATTGTAGAAGAGAACTGATAACATTTTTTTCAAATGCAATTTTCATGTCTAGTGTTTTGCGACTACTCGTAAAAATATACTATTTGCTGTACCTACATGTACGAAAAGATAGCAAGTTTGTGGGAGATATTTGCAATACATTTGCCAATTTAAGCTACCACGAAATAAGTTTTGCAACAGACAACTAACCCTTGTTCTATTTTTGACTTCACAATATCATTACAGTCAGTAAGTGTCTGCAGATATGGGTCTTTGAAATCGAAGGCGTTTGCAAAATTGTATTTTACTACGTGGTGGTGTGTGGTGTGCAGTTTTGGAGTTGCACACATGGTGCGTTTTCCTCCATCGGTTAGCGGAATTGTCCGAGAGAGCATGTATAATCGAGAAAACAAGAGAGCCAGCTCAAAGCAATTTAATAATTTTTGCAGTTCTGTTTTTAAGTAACACACTTTGTACTTATACTCATGTGTGTACGTTATCATGTAAGGCAATAACCATTTAGTAGTAAATTTTCAGAAAAACGGAAGCTGTCTGTCTGATATCGTAACCTTAATATTTTATCAGCTTCTAACTTCTAAAGTGAGTTAGGGAAGTATTGAAAAGAACTAGCTGTCCGCACAATATTTGGCTTATGATAATGAGTAAACGCGCTATTGAAATATGGGATGAATTGGTTAACGAGGTTAACGCGTTTATGGAATCTTTATTTGAAATTTATACATAAACTATAGCACATCTTTCCTGTTTTTACTTTAAACTGGGTTTTAGTTTAAATTTGACAGGTTTTTGTACGTGCACCACATTGGTTTTCTCTGTCATTATTATTAAATATACTGTCTTGAATTATGTGTTACGTTCAGGATTTTTTAGTCCAGTTTTTTGACAAGGAAAGCCATACGAGATAGCAGGAGCTAGCATCTATTTAATCTGTAAAATCAACCGAATACCACACATTTGTAATTTGGCATCGTTTTGCTACAACTTCGCTTCCACAATTCATTTGATTTTTTGGATTTTAAAACTGACTTGGGGGTGGATTGTCAACAACATTATTAATATTATGCTAATTATGAAAAATCGTCACTTATTATTACTTAACAATGAAATTGAAAGGTTTTGTTACTCAATATTTCATTGGAGTGTCGGGAGAATTTGCGTGGTCATAGTCGTAAAGTTGATGTATGTAACATTGTGCCATACTATAAAAACTCAAATAATTTTAATCTTTAATTCAACTTGTTCCAATTCTAAACATAGATAATTTCTATCAATGCATGCATAGCAAAAAAAACTATTTAAAAAACTTTATATGAACATTTATTTCAATATGAATAATGAAGGACAATGAACCATGCTCAGATCGTTTTGATGAGTTTGTGAAGTGCCAAAAAAGTACGTGGATTCATATTCATGTATGAAGTTTTTTTCTGGATAAACACCCAAACTTCGTTTGTTTAAACTTCACTCACAAGCCGTGACATTTCATAAACTTTCCGCCAGACACCGAAATATTATTTCAACCCACGGATTTCTAACTCTAAAACTTCCCGACAGGACCTTTAACCTATCTTTTTTAGGAGATTGACTGTTCCAATGAATGACACCTCCGCCTTTATAGTAATACGTATTTTCTTTGCAATGATCCAATAGAACCGATCTACAAAAAAACTGCGAAAGTGTGAACAGACAGAAAACGACATAATACGGTATGATTTTAACTGCTTCATAAATGCTTCTAAACGATTTCTTCAATGAGCATGATGCCACATGATACTTCAGTGAGCTGAGATTTGATGTTACTATTACTCCAGGTTTTGAAAATACGTTCTCTTCTTAAATTTCAAAGTTGAAGACGATTACGACACACATGACTAACTTTACATAATTTTTTTGTCATGCTTTTGTTTCTTTTTATATTTTGACGGTTTACGGTTAGTAGTAAGTTGATCTATTTCTGCTAATACTATAGTAGAGTTGGAAATCAGAAATGTATTCATAAAATAATTCTCACGACAATAATTTTTCTATAATCTGCATCTTGGCATCATATCATCCAGTTATGATAAGTATTTCTATCACGCACCCAAGCAATTACAGTGAGTGAGGATTGTTATATTGCAAAACACAGTGCGGAAGAGAAAATCCCATGATCGTTGACAAGATAAAAAAGCACTAGAGTATAAGTTAGAGTACTCATAATCCGATTCTTGGTTTGTTTTTTGTAAGCAAGCTGATATACATATTCTCAAGTGTATTGCTATTTTGGAACACCATTAATCTCAATAAAGCCTAAATGAGATTATCCAAGAAATGTGTTTCCGATCGATATTGATACATTTATGTGGAAAATAACTTACAACTATTATAAATCATTCATTAAATGATTTCCGGACTGATTTCTTTTTTTCTATTTCGATGAGCCATGAACCTAATTCATTTTGAAAGGTAAAAGTCAAGGAAAAAAATCTTCAGGAAGCAAGCGCTTCGCCCGATCACTATCCTGATACACGAACAAATACATATGACGCTTTTATGTAGTTACGCAAATCAGTAAACAAGATGTCACTGAGCAAATATGAAAATTGACAGCCAAGTGAAAACTTCCTGAGTTAATGATAATGATCAATGTTTCACGCGCACAAATATTGTCATCATTTACTATTTACTATTCTGAAACTACACCAACCTTTCAAATTTTTAAAATACAATTTTTATTAACTCAAAGATTTTGGCTTCACACGTCCTCACCACGATCGCATGAGTGCTGTATGTGTATGTATTAATTTTTACGAAGATGAACAAGCAAAAGTTGAAGAAAGCGAAATGAGAAAAAGGAAGTGAAGTATCATGACGTACCATCATCACAGTATTGATTTGATTCCAAAATGACGAGCTGGAACTAATGGTTGATGACGTGGATACCTCTGAAGACATTAACGGTAAATTGCTAAAACTAACCATACTTATGGCAGGTGTGGTAGTGGTCGATGAAATAAAAGCTGAAGCAGTCGTATTTGAAATCGATGTCGATCTGGGTGGCAATGGTATACCAAAACTAGATACTAAGCGGGGAGACTTTAAAGAACTAAAATGACTTGCTAAGGGAGGAAGTGGTGGTATAGGAGGTGTAGGAGGATTCTGGAAGGGACTTTCAGTTGTACTACTTATAGACGATGCAGATAATCTACGCACGTCAGAGGGTCTATTAAGGAAATAGGAGGACAAAGATGATATGCTAGGGGCACGTGTGACACCCAATAATAAACCTTCAGTAGTAGTAGCAATGTTTGGTGTCGATGATGAGAATGTTGGTGTGGTTGTTGCTGATGATAAGGTTATGGGTGTACACGAGGTGATTTCTGATAATTCAGACACAGACACGGTCGAAACGGGAATATAATTGGATACGGTAGGGAATGCTGTGATCGTAACCGGTAGTGGCGGTGGTGTTGGTGCTACAATGGTTTCTGACGGTTGTGGTGGTGGTGTAGGTGGTTTCGTCGTTTCGGATAAAGTCGTGATTGTGTGTGTGGATGAGCTATCAGTGATCGCAGTTTCTTCCGCGAGTTCAGTGACTAACTCTGACCGTTCAGCCTTTTCAGCTGACGTCCCAGTGCTTTCAAAACTCAATGGAGAGCATGCAGGAGGGGATCCATGCTAGAGTTAAACACGAGGACAATAAACACAAAAAAAACATTGAACATGTAGTTGAAATCTTGAAACTTTCGGTTTTATAGTCATTAAACAAAAGCATCAAGCACATTACTTTATTTTTAAAAAATATACATTAATGTATTTTCATCCTCATGCTAAATGAGGGCACTGTCACAAAGTCACAATGCTTTCACCTCAACAAAAGACAAAGCTTATTTAGGAATCCAGTAATATTTAAGCATGAAATGTAATTCCAAGAAATTTCTTTGGCTTACCTGCTCTAATGACCCCTCGAACAAAAGCTCTGCAGGTTGTTGCAACTGGCTTTCTCCAAACGTCAGGTCATCAGTGGCTGCGCTTGGAATAGCTTGGTTAGCCAATATATCGGATGTTGCACTTTGAAGATCAAAATTAGTACCAAGGGCATTTTCCTTGTTATCGACATCTACAACGGTTGGGGCTGGAGCGGCAGAGGGTGCAATGCCAAATTCTACCTCAGCACCAACAACCCTATCAATCTCATTAATTATCTCTTTCAGTGCATTCTTGATACTTTCTTGCTGGATTTCCGACGTTTTCCCATTTCCTACTTCAACAGGTGCAACTGGTTCCTCCAAAATTACTATTTTTTCTGATACTGGCGGAAGCTGATATGTTTGGGGTGCCTCCTCAGTTGTTGGTGGCAATTGATCCTCCAAACTTTCTCCTTCAGCTACAGGCAAAGGAACTTCAGGTGGCTGAAGCTGAGATTCAAGAGACACCGGTTCCTCTGTGGGCTGAACCTCAGGAATAATCTCTTGCTCAACTACTGGAGCTTCTTCAGGAACCACAACAGGTTCAGGAGTTGGTTCTGCCAAAGGCTGGGGGGCTGCTTCTGATTCACTGTTTGGCTTAATTCGAGTTTCTATCTTGGAAACCTTCAGCTCTACCACAGTGTTCTCAGAGTCAGAAGAAACTGGAAGCGTTCCCGCAGCCTCCTGTTCTCCCGAAGGTGAAATAACATTTTGAAATGTTTGTGTTAGAGATTTAAGCTCGGAAATTGAGGACGACGAAGATTCCTGTACCTACAAGACGCACATATGAACATCATAAAAAACACATGTACGATATACATAAAAGGAGCCTTTACGAAAAAAATAAAGTACAGAAACAGATCCAAGGTTGGGAGGTTTTTAGAAAGATCTACATACAACGGGATTGTGTGTGTGTTTATTATGAATCGTAGAAATAATATTAACAAAGTACTACCATTATAACTATACACAATTTCACAGGGACACCTAAAAAGATAAATGAGTGTAGCATAAAAATAAACGGAAAATGGAAATAAGAAAGAAACTATTTATTTTTTTATTGTAGCGGATATTCCAAAAGAGTGAAATTCATTTGCTGCTTGATTTGAAATCACACATTGCCTTTTTCTAAAGAGCTGGGAAGCTAAATTTTTCTTTGAAATGAGTAATATTATTATGTATTCCTTCTGGCACACTTTTTCAGACTGACTGAACTGAAGAGCATGACATCAGTTGCACGGATCACTACATAGCAGAAAATGACCTGCTTGAAAATGCAGTAGGCAGACATTTCAAGACATTTAATAACAACATTATTAAAACATCTCGGTCTTGTTTGAACCGATCTGACTTACAAAATGTGTTTTTAAACGAAATCCTTTCCTATTTAACATATACTTTTATGTTTGAAGTAACAGCAATGTTTTCATTTTTCATGAAAAAAAAAGTTGGCAGCAGTTAACCTAATTTTGGTTAAATAAAACATGGATAAAGATCTCATTTTACTTTTTGGCTTTGCATAAATTAGAAAAAAAGAGAATATTACATATTATAACAAAACTATTTATGCACAAAAGTGAATTTATATTTTTTTCTATGAGAAATGTACAAACATTTTTTATTCATTTTTAATGGAACTTTCAAAATGAAAGCAGAGCAGACTGGTTATTAAACAATGATTGAAACGCGTATAAAGATATGAATGATTTCTGTATTTGTCTTTGTGAAATTTAGTGTGTAAAAAGAAAGCAATGAAATAATGATGACGGATTTATGAATGCAGATACAGACCATGGTCCATCTGTTTTTTTGAGAAATTTCTGTAGGTCATAGGTTGCTACTTTGCTACCACACACACGTTTGTATTTTCAACAAACTAACCTCGGATGAAATACATGACTGCTGCAAAGATTCTGTAGCAGTCGTAGTGAAAGAACTGGCAGAAGATGACGTATAAAAATGATGTTCTCGTACCTGTTCTTCTTGGGGCTGTTGCGGCGAGCTTTCTACAACCATCGATGTCGTGGTGGTGGTCGTACTTGAAGACGACGATGTGGACATGGAGGAGATCTGTTGAACAAGTGGGCCCTCGATTTGCTGGTCAATCGACTGGCTATCATTTATTAAAACTTCACCGTTAGTTGACATGTTTCAATTACGTTAACTTACGTAAAGTAAAACAATATGATTGTAAGTAAATTCTGCTCTCTGCAGTAGAGTCAGGTAAACAAAAAACAAGATAGAAACTGGTTTCACTTTCTCCTCACATTTCGGTATTTACGATTTTTAAACGATTGTTGTACATACATCATACTACATATATTTAGTTGTAGACCGTTATACTAAACGGCTACCAATGAAATCGGGTTCAAAATATTTCTAAAAAGTCACCATCACTCAGTTAATTAATTAACAGACTTAAAATAATATTTTCTGGACGAAGAAACGTTTTTTGTCTCAGTATGACAAGAACAGCGGTTTTAATTATGCTGAGCTCATTACTCGTTGCAGAGTAGACTCTCATGCATAACCGAATGCTTTCATAATATAATTCACCACTCACGATTATGACAAGGGAATAAATTACTACATATAAAACCACCTGAAGAGAAAGTTTTATTTTGAAAGAAACGTGTAAATGTGATGATTTTCAAACAGGTTGTGTAATACTCCTTTATTTTATTCAATTTCACCACTTAATTATCACGGGAAGTGCGTTAATTGAGATATTTGGTGGAACTGAACTTACTGCTGATCCACTTGATAGCCTCTGAATATGACTTGCGCCAGAGACTGGCGAAAGTAAACTAATTACGTATAAAAGGGTAATAAGAACAGCAGGAAAAATGGGAATTAAGAAAAAAAGATTACAATGCTGTATGGCAATTTAAAACTTTTTTCTGCTTTTTTATTGCTATCAAATGTGAAACCGAAATTGGTACAACTATCACTTTTTCCCAAATACTCGTTTATTAAACAGGCGACAGCTATAAAAACACACACAATATAATAACAATTTGTTTGGCGTGTGTATATTTTATATGCAAATGAATTGGACTGAGATAATGTTATGTTATGAAGAACAACCAATGAGACAGGAAGGTTTTATGTAGTTGACTGTTTCAAAATAATGATGAGAGCAAGATAGAGTATGGAGATTTAAAAAAAGGAAGATCAAGTATAAAAGACAATATTATGTTGTTAAATGTGGGTATATGGTGGCGATGATAATGGTCGGAAAAAGTCAGCGAGTGGCTTGTTGGAAGATGATGTTCGCATCGCGCAGTGCAGGAATATTGTTTGCATGCGTGTTTGTTCTTTTAAATGTGATGTGCAGGCAAAGAGAGGAGGTTGTTCTGCCAATACGCCAGGAAAGCGGTATAGCACAAGCAGTGTAGTTACATCTTATTTTTTCGGTTTACTTTTTTATCTCGTTGAACGATTTTTTTTTTCGAATGAATTTTCAAATGTGCATTCACTGACAAAATGGTGCACGTATGAGAATTGGAGGCAGGAACCAGCGATTTGTTAGGACGGATGGCAACAAGATAAATAGAAAAAATAACTACATGCTAGATAAAATACAATGGTTTGGTTCGAGATGCACCAGGTTTGAAACTGGTGTTGTTATTATTGTTTTATTAATTATATTATAAGTGACGAAGAAAGGAGATTAATATGTAGTGAAATGTTCATAGTTCATGATAAAATATGTAACGAGAACTCAATGGGAGCAATCTACACATGGAGTTCTTCCTATATGAGTTGTATGTAAAATCTTATTAATAGTTCCTTTAAAAACAGATGCAGATGTGGAGACGGGATAGATTGTCATAGTTGAAATGTTAGCAACATTGTAGAGAAGATATTATGTATATGAAAATGCGAAACATGAAACATGATATGGATAAGCACAAAGTAACGACAATGTTTTAAAAGTGCGGTGAAGTAGTTCGTTATCAAAGCGAAATTGCTGTTTAAATTTTGAATTTTAGGGGGAAAGATGTCGTACTATTATTATTTTAAAAGGTTGTAAATACAAAAATTCACATTTTGTTCGTAATTTAAAAAATGTATGTGCATGTAAGCAGGCACACTTTTCATATCCAACATAAAATGATGTTAATGTAAACATTGGGATAAGCTTAAGACTTGAAACTAAAAGTGTTTTCGAGTTAGTTCCCTTCTAATTTATCCAACTTACTTGACCCTGTAATGAAACCAGTATCAGTGAAACCCAGTAATATATTGCATTATCAAATCTCTTAATCTCAAATATTACATAAACCTCTATCTTCCCACATCTTTAGCCGCAAGCCTGCTAAAAATTAAAGATATACTGTGCTCTGGATGGAGCTATATATTCCATGATTCCTGGGAAAAGACTTTTGGAGGGTTGTATAGTGTAAGACAGGGATAATCTAAAGTTGTACTTTATTATGTCCACATGTTATATTCCACGTGGAAAGGAACTACATAGAATAGTTTATAGAGAAAAAGTTAAGATTTTACGGTCTGAAACTATGTTTGCCATTCATTGTGAAACATTGTAGCAATGCAATGTAAACTACATGGGAATGTTTTCCTATGTGTTAAAGCCTTTACAAGTTGGATTAGTTTGAAACCACAACGGGTCGTCAGCTTTTCTGTTGCACATTGATAGATGCAGCTCTAGCATATATTATGTTCAGTGTGTAGTATATTTTCGAGCATTCGATGGAGGGATATGATATAACAAACTCGTTTTTTAGGTACAATGGGCCCGATTGTGGCGTTTGTGACTATTTTTAACATTTTATTCCTTCACGTTTGCATCCGTTCGGGTAGACTATATCCGAAATTCGGGGTTCCCTGTTTTCCGTACTTTTATTAGTGCTACGATGAAATCCAAACTGGCAACTGAGATTGGGTACGAAATAAGTATAAAAATTAGCTTGATGCTACACGGTACAAATCTTCAAAACTTTGTTTCATTTTGTGCATGCATTAACTTCCGCATGGATTTGTTGAAGCTTAAAAAGTACATAGTATGTAACTGCATACATAAACGTATTATATATGTATATTTTTATACAAATCCGTAAAATAAACATGTGTACAATTTCTTTTGAACTTTTTCAGAAGTAAACACAAAACGATGCTTCATTTACATTTAACTAGAATTAGTAATATGCAATTAAATCTCATTCAAGTAGAACAAGACATACATCAAAATCTCTTCGCTTATCATCAAAATTGTGGGTTAAATATTAATGTGCTGGGTACGATCCGGTAAAGCTGGGTTTTGAAGAATTTATTTTGAAATCTAATCTGAAAGAAATTACACACCAGTGTGCAACTTCAAATTCATTTTTCATACGTGCGTATAATGCAAACATCTTTTTACTTTTATTTGAAACTAAAACAATCTTTTTTTGTCATTCTCGATAGAATGTCCTTTAGACAATGCCCGCATTTTGGCTTCGATCCCACTTTAACCTTTCATTCTCTCCGGCAGACTACAACCTGTACAACATTCAACTATTTAAATTTCAAAAATATGCATAAAGGACAAACGTACAGCCAGTATTTTTACCATCAATTATATTAGTTGCTAGCTTGCATTTCTTTCTGAAAACAGTAAAAACATCTGATCCAAGCCATTAAGATTCTTGAGACGAAATCCATCTCTCAAGAAGTATTTGGTAGTATACAGGTTTGAATACCGAGTGCAATATCATGAAGTCTCTAAATAAGAGATTGACAATAACTAATGTACCAAAGCCAACCCGAAAGGAGGAACGTTAGAAATGGAAATCAAAGCGAATTGCAAGGGTGCAATGGGAAATAAACCCATTGACTAGCTTTTATTGGAAATAAAATAGTAAATAAAAAAGCACAGTGGTGCTCTTGCTCTTTGTATATCGTGAAAGGATTATTTTTAAGGCTTTACGTAACATGCATCATTACTAGACCTTTTTACTGTAGATGACGAAGAAAACACATTACAAACGAAAGATGAATAGCTGTTTTTTTCAGTGTCACTCATGTACAAAAACATGTACATCATTAGAAGGCTACATCCATCCGCTCCTTTCAATTTTGTTGTAAAGTCAAATTCTCGAAGGTCATCAATACATGAAGAATTAACCAAGTGGAAAACTATATTTTTATAGAGCAGTTAAGCAAGTCTATAACAATGTAGTAATGATGCATGAAGCAAAGCACTTCAAAGAATATAAATAGTTTTCCACACTCTTTGCTTTTTGACCAATATGATCTTAATTAAAGCTTGCTCGTTCTAGAGATGATAAATCATGCTTTTCATTTTACTTGCGTTTGTTTTAGTTATTACTGGTGAAAGTACAATATGCCCACATTGCATTGTTCATTCCATTCTACACTATACTTAAATCAAAGCGATAACATTTAATGAAAAAAAGATCGATAGCTAAAAAAATGTGATGATCATTTTTAGAATCGGGTTCATGCAAAAAAGAGATTTAGCTAGGCTAATGGATATAGTTATGGGCGAAAGGAGTTGCATGAAAAAGTGCTGTGATTGTTATTCTAGCGTGTCTTATGTCCTAATCACAAAGTTTCTGCAAACCAAAAACTAAATGTCATATAACGTATTATTTTTTTTACCTAATAGTTTGATTTTTTCCACCTGTGATGATGCATGCAATATTGTTAAAGCCTGAAAGAGCTTTGTCTAACAGTTTTTTTTCATGAGTACAAAAACCGATTGGCCCTAATACCACGTGCTGTGCAAGTAATAAAAGTCAAAGTATGTGTACACTCTCTTTTATAAAGTGAATAGCATAAAGCACAACTAAAAGGAACATCGACACACACGGCACGACACCAATCATTTGACAAAAATGACAAAAATTGTGATGCCTTTAGAAGCCATGACAACGACCACCGCAGAAGGTAGCACAAAGCACTCGTTGTTCTTTCAGTAAAAATTCAATGTGTAGCAAAAAAAGAAAGCTTGTCTGAGAAAATACAAATTCAGTATATTCGTAATTTATAGCATAAGACGATAACCAAACTATGAAAGATTCTCTTTGGAACATGTTAGACTGTAAGCGGCTCGCGTAAAATTAACCCAAGACTAATGAGATACCAAAACCTTGCTTGGTAAGCATCAAAGTGATTGGACAATAGCATATCACGGGAAAGGTATCTTCAAATTTAAGCCTGCCAGTTCCAGCAACACGAAAAGACAGTGTCTCTAACATGTAAACGTCAATCAATATTTAAAAGAAACATTTTATTTCACCGCAAGTGACTGACAATGTATACTTATTAGTTATTAAATTTGTACTGAGATTATCTTTTAAATGTGTTCGTTCTATACATCACACTTTAGTTGTCGATAGACCTTCGTTCCGAACAAGCTCAGGAAAAGGAAGCATAACAAGAAGACGAGACAAAAGTGTGGTTGGTGACAAAATCCCGGTCTCTGTTACAGACATACAACCTCTACTTTCACTTATTCTGTACAATTATGGATTCCATACTTGGAAAAGAAAGTACTGGAGGTTCGGCACTTGGAAAAGGAACTGCTGGAGGCTCGGTACTTGGAAATGGAACTATGGGAGGCTCGGTGCTTGGAAAAGGAACTATGGGAGGCTCGATGATGGAAACCCAGGAACCTGAGGAGGAAGAAGAAGAAGAACAAAATGAAAATAATAACAATGAAGAGACAACAGTCGCTGAGATCACATCAACGCAAGGATTTGGCCCTACTAACCAGTTGGAGCAAACTCTAGCCATTATAAAACCGGATGCAATCGACAAAGCAGACGAGATCATAAGCGTTATTCATCGAGAAGGATTCGCCGTGCTACAGGTATGATTTACGTCATTTCTGAACAATAGTTCTAAATCTATGCAATTTAAGGCATGCAATTTTAAAGCAGCGTAGTTCTTATCTCATCCATAATTAATATAATGTGCAGAGTCGACGAGTGAAATTATCACCAGAACAAGCGGCATCATTTTACCAAGACATGTATGAGACGGAGTGGTTTCAAGGGTGTCTTGAGAATATTTCTACTGGTCCAATGATGGCCCTTGTGCTCTCTGGACCTGGTGCAGTTCGTCATTGGTGTCAACTGGTTGGCCCCCAATCTTGGGAGGAACGATCAAAACTACCCAACTGTCTTGGTTATCAATATGGAACCAAAGGACATGACCATAAGAATGGCCTTCATGCGTCTGCTAATTCTGCGGATGCTTTACGAGAGCTACATTTCTTCTTCCCCGAATGTAAGAACGAGAAATTTTTATTTGCTTTCGTAACAGTAGAATTGACACATAATAATATTCGTAGGAGGCTGGGTTGGCATTGACAGTGTTTGCATATTATATTGATTCGATATTCGGCTAGCACATCGATAAACTAATATTTGGTTATTGAACGTTAAAAGGAAAAAGAAATTCAGCATATTTTCTTCGGCGTAGTTTTCGAATATGTCCACGTACTCATTTGGGATATTGTATTAATGATATAGTAAGGATGTAGGGATTGAGGTTGCAAATGTCGAAATGTCCCTTAAAAATCATTTCCTATTATTTCATTAAAGATTACTTACTGTAATTAAGTGCGGTAAATAAATTCATGACGCAACCATATTGTCACATAAACAGAGTCACTCATGCAAAAGAAAGTAAGCTAGAATCAAACGATGTGGTGATTCAATTTACAGCATAATATGTCTAATAAGGAAGGTTGACAGTTGACATATGGTATTTTTTTATAGTCCTTTTACATAAATTGATAAATTAGGTCAATTTCAGCATGTCTCTAAGCCAAGGTTTCTGGAGCACAAAGGTGGTTTGGTCATGTTTTGCATGAATAATCAATAAAATTGTATGGTTGATAAAGTACTTTACATGAATAGTTAATGAAGTTCTTCAAATAGTTACACTCAAAGCTTTTTCCATCCATCCAGTACACAGCCACAGCAGTATGAAAAACATGTATTGCTACTGAAATATTGAGTAGAACATGAAAGGAATTCCTGGAATATTTTTTCTATTGATCAGTTTGCAATGCATAACTCATGTGTGTTTAACTTTGTTTTTTTTCTGACAGTAATTGTTGAGCCGACGATAGCTACTAACCTGGCTTCTCACTACTTGAACCAAAATGTACATCCAGTGCTAACAGTCGGATTGTCAAAATTGGTCAGAGAACGTCCGGATGATCCTGTGATTTGGTTGGCGGATTGGTTGATGGCGAATAATCCAAATAAGCCAAAGGAACAAGGAGGTGCTGGCCAACCTGGAAAATGTAAATGAATTTTCGTAAAGGCTCGTGTCCTTCACCTTTATAACATTTCATCGTCTGACAATGAAATTTTGAACTTCTCAATCATAAACGCAAAACGTATACATGTACATATATCACACTAATGCACATTGAAAAATGCACAGTAATTTTATGTAATTCACAGTATCCGACTGACACAGTATGTTTCGTTATTGTACTATTCGTAATATACAGTACTTATGTGATGTAAATATTTTTGTCGAAGTAAATAAACTATTTTCTGATTTCTGGCTCAAGAATACTAAAGTGTGGGTTTTAAATTTTTATCTTGATATGAATTTCCTAACATATCACTTCCAATCTTATTGTGTTCCAAAAGCCTCCATCATTTGAATGCCACGACCAACAAAAAATACCGAATTGAAAAATACAAAGATTTGTTTTTTCGTTGAAGCCATCTACATTTCAAATACGAAAGCATGTCGATTCTCTTAGTATTCTCAAAGTTTTTAACTCCATCCAAAGAAGTCTCATACTGACTTACAAATAGACATGTAGCTCACTGAGACAATGGTGATGTGATAATTTTCAACCTTGCATTGTGTTTTACATGAAGTTAAAAAAATACATGATTTGTGACACATGCATAGTAGTATTTTTTATTGAGATGAGAGTCTCATCATGAGACTCCCATGCATTGCTTTTGTTTCCACGTTTGACTTCCTTCATTCCACGAAAACGTAATTGTATCAATTTACTCCGGAGTAAAGATGAGATGACCTGCAGATGCCACCCATATGTCAAATGAATCTATACATTTATTTACGAAAAGCCATTTTGTCAGAAACAACTTCACATTACAAAAGTATGAAACACATTCCAGCAAAAATATTTTTCTTCGCATAAAAAAAACTTGCATTGTCTTTACATTGTACATTCACAAGTATAAAAACAATTCCGTTTCTAATTTAGTTCGCAAGAATTACTTTCAGAACGACTAGAGTCACCTGTCACTTTTATTTGAACAACGCCACGTGTACTAAAGTAAAGTAATTTCTGCGTATCAATTTATTCTTAACGAGGTACTTCATATCTATTTTTAGACTCCGCATGTGAGGTTCAACTGACCAAGCTATCTAAAATATCTCCA
>JAQFXM010001060.1:0-36825 GCA_034693345.1 Entomobrya multifasciata | reverse complement strand
CAAGCCAATCAGCTGTATATTTAACTGCAGTGTCGGAATCACCAAAAATTTCATCGAAGCATTCACCGTCGACCACCTCACTACAATCCAGAATAGATCCAGTTCCAGCTTTGAATACCAAAATTGAAATACACGACGAGAATGAGATTGGCATGGAAACTCAGGAAAATTATTACATTTCACCGCCCACCTCACCACCACCAACTTCACCACGTTCAGAAATCCGTTTGTCAGATCAAGACCATGACGAAGGTCATTCAAAGCGAAAACGAAAGCGGAAATCTATATCAACTACCAAACCAGAAAATTATAAAAATCTTAACTTGACATTATCCTCAGACGAGGAAATTTCAGAGGACTTTGAAGATTTCGAATTTGATCCAAAACAACGGTACAAATTATTTACTTAAATAATTATCTCAAATAAAAGTTTTACTCCAAAATTAACTTATAAAGATACATTTTCAAATGTCTGTTTTTAGGATTTCCGTCAAATTACCTAAAAAGGTCTCTAAATATTCACCATTTCGAAAAGCTCTGATTTCCCGAATTCGTGAGGGCTCCACCATCGCTACATCAAGTTCCCTTCCATCTTCAAAAGACGACCCACGTCGACCATATTTTATCAAGTATAATTGTAAGACTGAGGAATTTTCACTGAATGACATTCTATTTGATTGCCTGGACAACGAAAAAATTCTTCAGTGTTCCCAATGCGATTTCTCAATCAACTCTAAAAATAGAATTAAACGACACAAGGAAAGGAATATTGAAGACTGGATATTTGACCACATTCTTTCCAAACATTTGAAAGTTTACGACTGCCAAATTTGTGGGAAAACGTACCCAAGTGGAACGTCATATAACGAGCATTTAAAGTCACATGAACTACAATTCAGTTGTGATATTTGTGAAAGGCCGTTATCTTCAAATAAGAGCTTAAAGGCTCATAAGTGGACACATTTAAGTGACGAAGAAAAACGAGATCCACAATTTCATAGTTGGATGCCAAGTAGTGCGAAAGAAAAGGATTTTGGGGGACCTGGTTTTCAATGTGAAACTTGTGGAAAGATTTTTAAAGAGAAGAAGATTTTAAAGGTGCACGAAATAATTCATGAAGATCCGGAAAAAAGGGAAAGGGTAATGTGTACGGATTGTGGAAAGCAGGTGTTTGTAAGAAATTTAAAGATTCATCAGGATAAATGGTGTGTGAAGGTTAGGGGGCCGAAGAAAGGGGAGGATTGTAAGATTTGTGGGGTAAATGTGCAGACGTTGAAAGAATTGCATGAGCATTTGAAGGAAAAGCATCCGGGGGAAAGGATTTGGGGATGTGAGGTTTGTGGGGGGAATTTTAAGACTAAATGGCATTTGAGAATGCATGAGCAGATTCATAAGGAGGGGTTTAGGTATAATTGTGAAAAGTGTGGGAGGGGATTTAAGCAGAAGAGGAATCAAAAGAGGCATCAGGGTACTTGTATTGCAGGTGGAAGTGGTGGTGGGAAATTTGATGAGAAAATAGTGTGAAATAAGTAAATTAAATTGTGTATATGCACAACTTAACTAATAAAATGTTAGAAAATACATATTATGTATAGTGTAAATCCACTTAATTCTAATGAAAAAATACTTAAATTTTATAATGGAAAATTACAAGTGAAGATATTTTTAGTTGTCTGTTATGTAGTTCCTTTTACTTGATTAGTTTTGTTAGTAATATATTGGATAAAAAATGAAATGTTGAGTATTTGGAATGAAATGATAAAACAGGTGTAGAGTTGACGAGATAATTGTTGGCTTACCATGTGCATATTACCAAATAGACTTAAGTCGTTATCGATGTAAAAATATTAGGGTTGATACTTATTTTGGATACTAAATATTAAACCGTTCATTTCATAAGATTTGCAATGTTTTCGAGCATATTGATTTAATTGTACGAGTTTAAATTTAGTCTTAATTCCACAAAATAATATAATTTAGCATTAGCATTTGTTGTATATTGTGAAATTACATTAAATATCGTTTTAAAATTGGTAGTTTCTGTAATAATAAGAGCTCAGTTTTTAAAGCTCACCATCTTAATTTACATTGATGACCTACGATTTAAAATAAACTTTTAATAACGCCTTACTGCAATAGTAAAACGGCATTTGTCAAATTTATGCTTAAAACGTCCAAATAATTTCTAATAGCAGTTTTGCTAAATGCAAAGTTTTCTCCGGAATAAATAGACAATTCCATCTGTGCCCACCATTTTCTTTTTATAAATATATCTCTATGACAAGTTATACCTTCCAAACGCCTTATCCCAAATTTTCTCAGACGCTCGCCCCCACAACCTAACTTAATAAGACGAGAACTAATTAGCCTAGTCGTTGTAAGAATCCACAGATAAAACAGAGTAAGCCCCATGCCGCCAACGAAGGCTGCACCACACATACATACTATGAAAATGGGTACAATTGCATAGCAGTTAACACATAACCAAAGACATCCTGTTAACACAACTTAACTCATAACAACAATTGCTAAACTCGATTCATTTATAGACATTTGAAATGTATTATAAAGGAGCCGAATTTCTACGTAATATTTTAAAGTTTTCAGTTGCTTGTTACTCTTCTCAAAATTATTTAACAAAAACTGTAAATGACTTTGAATTGACAAAAATGCAAATACATAAATGAAGATCAAAACAGATAAATCATGCAGCATAATGTAAGTGGCAGAAAATATTACTAATACAAAAATCAAAATTTGAACTATCAAATATGATTCAACGCTTAAAATATTTGCTGCTAAAATAAATGGATCAAGTTTGTAAAACCAACAAACAAAAGGCATCGAAGCAAATATAGTTGCACCAATGATATAGTACAGCAAAAGCATTCCTGGAATGTCCTGGAATACAGATATATTTTTCTTCGTTCCATATTGCCGGAATGTATTCGTACCCATGAATTTGTTAATTCCCCTTTTCATCAGCCCATTGTTCTGCATACAACTTTCTCTAATTGTGTACGAAGCTACAGCCCAGCTTGTTGTCATAAATAGAATTCCAAGTCTAGCAGGTTCAGATCCTTTGAAATTTAGCTGGAAGAAAATGATTTTATAAAATGCAATCGACACTAATATGGGAACGGCACATTTGATGTATGTCTGCAGTATTTTGTACACAAAGTTTTCTTTATGGCTGGGAAAATATGGCATTTTGTTTTTGTTTAGACGAACGTCCATTCCAAGACCTGGAAACAAACCATAGGTTTTCTGGAATAATTCCGTTGATTTTGTCATGAGAGGTGTCAGCCATGGAAGGGCATTTAAGTTGTTATCCATTTTTGGGGGCTTTCAAGGTTATATGATATTTCTGTCTTTAATTTACTTATATGATTATTATAAATGATTGCCTTAAACTTTCCATACATAAGTTAAAATATGCACCTTACTTATGACAAAGGTTCACATTCAAGTTACCTTTCAAGTTATTACCTAATATGAAATAAATCTACGTGGATGATTGAGACTTGAGTAAATGCAAATTTTCTATTATAATTTTGTACATATACCTCGTAATGTAGACTAAGCTTGTAATATAAAAGATGAAATTGGAAATATTAACATAATTTATTAAAAATGAAGAAATACCTTATATAAGGAAATAATTTGAAAAGTTTTAGTTTTATGCCTTTATTTTAAGCGATTTCTTATGTAAGAATTTTTTATTAGGTAATAATTTCAAACTTTTTGGTCGAGATAGCTCGAAATAAAAAGCGACCAATGCCCAATATTGAACTATTTATACATTTTTACTTGTAAATACATGTTTAGCAGAAATTGTTTAAGCTGTTTTATATAAAAACTTTAAAAGTTGAAATTTTTTTATCATGCCTAACTCGTGATATTTTCGTTTTTTAAATCGATATTCAGAATCAATAATTAAGAAATCATAATTCTGCATATGTATATTCTTGAAATAATTACAAAATTGGAATGCTATTTAGTTTTCCCTATGCATTTGCCGTTATTCAGGAAAAACATTATAAAAACGAATATTAAAAAAGATTTCTGTTCAATCTAATGAATATGTTGTTGTTAGACACAATACTTTCCGAAAGGATTAGTTCCCTATGTAAACATTTAATTGCGCGAGAAAATTGAATAAGAAGCTGAGTTGAGGTACTTTCGATGCAGTTTTGTTCATATTAAAAAATGATAATAAATACTTAAGATGCATTGAATGTTAAAAGATAGTTTGTGGTGTTAATTCGTAGTCATAACAAGTTATCCCAGGTGTCAAAGTCAAAATAGTTTTAATTTTATGATTGAAATATAAATTGTACAGAGTAGTTGCCGATTGCATAACTCTTTTGATTTGATAAGCTTTGCTGATAAAATATAGGATTAAGGTTTGACATGTTTGGTATTAGGATAAGATTGCTTGATAAAAAACGGGTGTCAGGCTGATAATATGCCTTGTTGGTTTAGTACACTGTACATTGTACCAACAAAGTTTACATAATTTAACAATTCGAAGCCGTTCAGATTGAGGAGTTCCGATTTCCCTCAGTATTAGTTTCTACTTACGTCATTCTCGATATTAGTAATTTAATTTAATTTTACCCGTAAGGATTAGTAATTGCCATGAGGATTTTATTTATCATTGCCGTTTCCGTGTATTATGGAGTAGGGTCAAACTGTTATCCAGGTTTGTAAAATAATTGACTAATAAATTATGTTTAAGTACACATGCATAATAAAGTATTCGTTTTTTGGACTTATAGTGTCATCAAAATCTGTCGATTGGAATGAAATTTGGTTTCTTTTCAATGACATCAAATCTACTTTACTAAATCAAACCACAGAAATTCTTTTCTTTGCTGCTAATGAGCAATTAGACAACATTATTACATCCCATGTGGAGAAACTAATTGCTGAAAGTGAAATTATTTTTGAAGAAATAGAAGGGTTTCTTAGTAGGAAAACTTTGACTGAATTTAAAGTTGGTCGATTTTTGGGCGAATTGTGTGATTGTATTAATGAAACTTATGAAGATCTCGAAACAATGCTTCAAGGAAATTCTAATTCTTCTAGTTTTCATATTCGCGTAAAATTCTTTCGTATTAGTTTTAACATTTACCAGAATGCTGAGGATATATATTCAATTATTGAGGGGATTGATCCATCTGATGTTAATTGGCATGCCGTGGCTTCTAGATTTAGAAAGTTTGAGTATTTTGGATACACGTATTCATCATTGGACATGCTAAATTTGAATATGATACGAAAATGAGTGAAATGTCTTAGAGTTTTCAATATAACTGGGAAAGCTTCAACGTCAACAATGTTTATTGCTAGAAATTACTAGCCAAAATCATGCAACAGCGGGGACTAAAAATGTAAAAAACGCTATTATTTGTTGAAAATGGTACTCATTTTGACATTTATCAAATTAAATTATTTTCAGTGTTCGAAACCATCCGTGAATACAATGTTTCGAAAAATGAAGGATATGTATAATGGGGTATGATTATGATTGTCATAGACATCACAAAATTTAATGTAAAGCTATAACTTTTTTTAAATATTCACCATTATGAAAACAAACACGTTGTTTCAAAAATACATGTTCTATGTTCATGTTAAGTTTTCATTAAATAAAATCGTTGTAGCTAAAAATGAGTTGGTAGATTTTAGTTTAATGTAATGTTTACTCTATTTGTGTTTTAATTCGGTGTTTTAGTATATGCACCAACCCATACAATTCAAATATATAGCTCTGAATAAAATTGACATTTACCGAAAATGTTTACAATATTTCCTATTTCATAAAAATACATAGAGCTTAAGAAGCCGAACCTTTAAAAAACCAGATATATATATACCACATAGGTATGTTAAATTGATTTGAAACAATATTAGTTTAAACCAATAATTGGTGAAATACTTAAATCAATTTAATACATGGCCATGTTGTGAAATACTTTAATGTTACCAAGGCATGAAAAATTACTTTAATTAAGATAAAGTATTGTAGTTTCGTCCAGCGAAATCGTTTTTCTTACAAAAAAAGATAATTCGGTTATTTATTCTACTCAATTGATAAGTTTAAGAATATATAGATTTATTCGTTCAAAAATTCCATTTCTGTTTGAAAAAGTCAACGCGTATTACTTTCTACGGCTTTGTTTGCTAAAAACTCTGAGAGTTGCTCTGAAAAATAGCCCCTTTATGTTAAAATGAACCGCAGGTTCTAAGCTTTGTTAATACGTCTATAAATGATTTTATCAAATCCGATTTCATAGCTCTGGTACAAAAAAACAAAGCAATGATAACTCAATCTTTAGCAAACCGAGTGGTTTACATGATCTCTGTTCTCAACACACTTGGAGCTCTTCCATTTCGAATACACCCGAAAAAGGGCCATTTCTACGTACACTTTGTCAGTAATTTCCGCGTGTTTCACCTTTGGCTTTGGTTTATTGCTTATGTTCTAATTGAAATACCAACAAATTTATTTACACTTTTCCAAACCAATCGTATTCAAGAATTTAACTACACAGTTTTACTCTGGTTATTTACTATTTGTTCCTGCAATTTATTTGGAGTGTTAGCCTTAAGACCTCATGGTGTATGCCAGTTTTTAAATTCTTTGTTCAAATTTCTTGACATATTTCAAACCAAATACGTTTCCAAATCTGGGAACAAAATTAGTCGAGACAAACAAGGAAAATATTACAAAATAGTAGAAGAATGTTTGTTTCTAATATTTCTTGGCTGTTGTGGAATTGGAGTATTAATGTCATTTGATTGTTTTATTCGACCAAGAGCTCCCCCATACCATTTGTTTGCTGTCGAGGAACATTTTCTTTCCTTGCCAATTTATTTGATTGGTTGTAGTTGGCTTTCATATATGGCAATTTGCATAGCCAGTTCGTTTGGCTTTGTTGCCTACTTCTTTTTGTTGTTTTTTCTGTATTTTCTTCCAATAATTGGAAACGAGATGCGTTTAAAGGAGACAATATCGTATCGAACTAATCATCAATTAAGAAAAAATATTCATAATCTTGTAATCAATTGGCGCAGCATGGAAATCATCATTACTATTCTAAATACTGAATTGCTGTATAATTGTTTAATGTACTTACAGGGGATTTTTACTTGTGTCGTGCTCTTTGCAGTTATAACGATTACATATCAATGGGAAACGTCTGGGGTTATTGTGAATGCAATGTTGATTATGAGTGCTGTATGTGTTGTTGTAATACTTTGTTGTATTCTTTTGTTAGCTGGATTCATGTATAGAATGAGCGAGAAAACTATTAAGTCATGGAACAATAAGTGCTGGATGAGACATTTCGAGTGGTTATATCTAAAGAAAGTTAAGCGATCATGTAGACCCTTCAGTGTTGGGGATGGTAGGAGATATGTCATAAGGCCAAAAACAGTCTTGTTATTTTTAAGTAGTTTAGGTCGAAATACTTGTAGAGCATTAGTAACCTATGGTAAATTGTTTGGCTGAAGCTTAGTCCTGTAGTTTGGAACATGGTGGATTGGATCACGTGGATATGCATAACCTTCCGTATGGTATAATTTTTTTTTAAATAATGACATTTTTAAATTCAGTTCGAATACGTTATCAGTTAAAAATTAATCAGGTTTGAATAAAAGTTGTAGTCATTAGCTTTCATGAACTTATCTGATACTTCATAACCTTATTTTCGATAAATTTTTGTTCGATTATTTTAGACCAATAAACCGGATTGAACTTTTATCCAATCGATTTAATTAGAATCACGACGTAAATCCTGTTGAACTGAAAACTTTAAATTCATTTGTTGGCTTGAAAAACCTTATCTGTAAGAAAGTTGAGCTCATAATTATTACTGCAACTAATAAACGTAAGTTTAAATGTTGCGTCGAATCAAAAATTCCATTCATTGTTACCAGTAACTGAACATTATTATCTGTAGTTTACAAAGATGCTTTGGAATACAATTCTTATCGGTACTTTACATCGCCTTTTGATTTAAAACTTAAATTTCGTTTATAATAATGAAAGCAACGTATAGTTTTTTGAGAAACTCTGTTCGTTTTTCAGACTTGAACTTGAATTTTTGCAAAGCATACGTATTCATTCTATAATAATAGCTTCAGATTTGCGTTAGCAAATTTTAAATAGATAATAGTATAAATTATTAAGTAATTTTCAACGATGTTTGAGGACATGGTTTGATTGAATAGGCTATTTAATATGTCAACGTTTCAACTGCATCAGGCCATAAAATGGCAAAGTTCACACATCATGCTAGCGATTATGCTAATTATGCTAGCGACTGATGGCAACGAGCAACAATAATTTTAGTTCATACCAACTTCTCACACTATAAAGGCGTTAACATAATAGTTACTCTAGTCGCATGTGGAACCATTTCACGGTATTTGCATTGAAAATGGCCGCGCAAATATCGATTTATCAGTTCTGCCCTTTTATCAGTTCTTCATATTATTTAAATTGACATTTAGATTCCAAATATATTATATTAAAACTGAGTTCTTGTTTTAGTTTGAAAAGGCTTTTAAAGTTAAATTTTTCATAAATTTGATGCAGTTTTTTAGACTCAAGACATTCCAAACATAAGCTGATCAAATAAAAACTTTTTTTGCAAATTCGGAAGTTTGTTCTATTTAAGTTGCAATCTTAATACTTTACTTATTTTACTTTCTGGCAGCTTCTGGAGCTATTGGACAAAAAAGCTCGTATTAACCAAAATAGTAATAAAACAGATAGATATTGCCATAATTTAATAGATTTTGTTTTATCTGTAAATTAAAATAGTCAATTTGAGACTGATCAGATCTTCATACTTGTTTTGCTCTAATATTAACAATGCTAGACAATATCCACAGTAAAATACAATATGCTTACACAAATATGAAAAATACGTCCCTGAAGACCATTTTCTGTATTTCTGGTTCACAGAATGCACAACAGTGCTTTTCATACATGATGGATTTCGAATCCTTTTTTTATATTGAGGAAGGATTCTTAGTTCGAAAAAGTTGTGTTCGCTGCAAAAAATCTTAATTAAATTCGTTTCTACATTATTAACTTGAATTGATGTATTTGTATTTATGGGAATCAATTTTTTTACTATGTCACGAAGGATTAAAATATATTTTGGTTCAAATATATCAATAGAACATTATATAATATGCATGATGTCATAATAGTTTACAGCAGTGTAATTGTCCGAATGTCATCTAAAAAGCACTAGTAAATACTTTCGGAAATTTTCCATACATAAATCTAGTATTTAAAAAATCATTATCCGTTAAACGCATGTGTTTAAAAATCTAAGAGAAATTTTTGGAAATAATCATTCCTTATTAAAATCACTATGCAATTAGTGCTTCTGGATGAATTAGTTTAAACATGAAATGTACCAGCCCAGAAAATGATTGTTGAGTTGTGAATGCTAAAGGATAGACTCTAAAAGTCAACTCAACCAATTCCAATGAATCTATTCGTAAAAATGTGCTGGAATCGCAGAAATTATACAGAATATAGCTCTACCTAATAGTTTCTATGATAATAAGTTAAACATAAACTCACATTTCCACCATATATTTTTGACAGCGTGCTATAATTGGTACGTTATCAGCTTTATAAAAGCTAAGGTAGTTCCATGTAATAGGTTGAGTAAGGTCCATGTCAAATTCTATTCAAAAAGGCTTGACTGACGAAACAGTGACTTAGTTTTAATATTTTCGTTTAGAATTGATGCTGAGTCTAAAATATTTGTTCGAGAATCAATTAAAATTCCACTCAATGTTATAAAACAAAGCGCAACCAATACACTTGGCAATTCTATTAAATTCAATCCAACATTTGAGGTATACAAGTTAACTTTAAATACAACAATTTAACCTATAACATTTAGTTCCACCTTACAGTATTTCTGTTGG
Organism: Entomobrya multifasciata; assembly: GCA_034693345.1. NCBI lineage: Eukaryota > Metazoa > Arthropoda > Collembola > Entomobryomorpha > Entomobryidae > Entomobrya > Entomobrya multifasciata. The sequence goes on along the minus strand of JAQFXM010001060.1, from coordinate 26,859 downwards.
ACATGCCTGCGGACATATTGATTTTGCCAATACTTTCTCCAATCAATTACATTAAATATTTTAAATCGGCTTTAGATAACCACTTTAAAATTTATTACGTCAAACTTTCTTGCCACAGTCAAAACCTTTAGATGTATAACTTATCAGTAAAAAATGTTATGTATTTTTTTACAAAATCATATCATCAGTGAATTTTTTTATTTAATATTTTTAGATTTATTGATTACGTTTTATCGGAACATTATTCAAAAAAGAGATATTGTAGTTCTCATAACCTGTTCTGTCCGTGCCAAAAGAGTCAGCTCGAAAGTTTCGTAGACATTTAAAACACAAGCCTAATTTTTTCGGGCAACACAAATTCAAATCCTGATTTCAAAAATGTTAACCCAAGATATTGCAGATCGAATTGGCTCTATGCTTAGATTTCTTAATAGAATGGGAACGTTTCCTTTGAAACTGAATACTGTCCATGGATACTTTTACGTGGATTTTCATTCCCATTTTCATACACTTCATCGTTGCATTTGGTTTACGGCGTATCTACTTATAGTACTACCCACACATATGCACAAACTTCTAAAAACCGGTGATATTGAACAGCTCAGTTACACAATGCTAATATGGCTTGGGTGCATAACAGCTTCTTCATTATTTAGGGTACTGGCCTTTAAACCCTACGGAATATGTGCACTTTTTAACGCAAGTTACAAATTTCTGGAGCAATTTGAAGAAAAGTTCATGCAAGATTACAAGCAGACTAAAAAAGATAAATTTTGTGATCAAGTAATTGAAAAATGCCTCTTTGCGGTTTTCTGTTTTTCAACTTTAATTGGTGTTTTGGCAGGATTGGATTGCTTAGTTCATCCGCAGGCGCCTCCATACACCTTATTCGAAATGGATGGGCGTTTCCTTTCGTGGCCTGTTTATATATTTGCAAGTTTATGGTTTGCGAATATGTCAATTGGAATAACGGCAACATTTGGGTTTATATGCTACGTTATTATTTTATATTTTTCTGTGATGCTACCAATTATCAAAAATGAATTACGTTTTGGGAAGTCTTCTTATAAAACATCGAGTGTACTTCGAAAAGACATAAGTATTTTGGTGAATACGTGGAGATCCATAGAACTAATTTTAGTATTAATTAACACAGAATTAGCTTACAATCTTTTAATATATGTTCAAGGTGGTGTAACAGTTTGCATTGTATTTTGTATTGTTACCTTAAAGTTTCATTGGCGAACGTCAGGAATTTTTGTAAAACTTATGATGCTAGTGTTTGCAGTAAGTGCTTGTTGCATGTATACTGCTTTTGTAGAGTTAGCTGGTTTAAAATACAGGTGGAGCGAAAAAACTATGAAGTCATGGAAACGAGAGCATTTCTTTACGAAGAAAGATTGGATGTATGTTAAAAAGTTTAAGAGGTCGTGTAAACCATTTAGTATTGGTGATGGTAGGAGATATGTGATTAGACCGAAGACGGTTTTGTTGTTTTTGAAAAGTGTTTGTAGGGGTACTTTTAGAGCGCTATTGTCATATAGAAGCTTACTTTAGGGAAATTGAAAATATGTTTCTGAAAAACTAAATAACCGGTACCTGGCCGATTTGCCTAACAATGACTGAATACTGATACGTAAAGGTTTTAAAGCTCAGGTTTGAGACATTGGGGTCAAAATTACAAACACGTCAAGATAACGGGGAGAAAATAAAAGCATGTCTTTGCCATAAGTACTTAGAAATAGGCTATAATAAATAAAGCTTACAGAAAAAATATCATGATAGAATTTTAGAAGTTAAAAGATGGTCTTAAGAAGTTTCAATTTGTTGCTTGCTTCTAAAATTGTTCAAGTGAGTAAATGCGTATACCTTAAATTAAAAAATATAATAATCTAATAAAAACTTTTACAAAATCAGATTTTTTTCTATTTTAGTTGCAATCGTAATACGTATCAAATTTTCTGGCATTCCATAATAATTTATAATATTGACAGGACTGAATCAATTTTTTTTGGAAATGGAAATAGTCGTTATTATACCGCTGTTGTTCAAATAGCCTTTTGGTTTTAATAAATCCAATGCAAAACAACATTCTCCATAAATGTGTGGTACAATTTAAAAAAATGGTTAATAATTTTTAACCAAATATTTATCATACCCTATTAGTACCAGGAATGTTTCTTCATAAATGTATTTAAAATGTTTTTTCATATGTTGCATATGCTCATGATTTTACGTTTTGTACTCGAATACGCATAAAACCGTACCCGCACTTGTCGAACAAGTAAACAGATATTCTTCATAAGTGACCACTTTGCATATATTCTGCTCATGTAAATCCCTTTAAATAAACTACTTTATATCGAATCTCCCTCGATGTTTCACCAGTTCGATAAAATTTGGTTCACAAATTTGACAAAATAATTGAGTCTCCACTAACTTTGTCGTTAATCAATGTACTTAAATTAATTATTTTGTCTATTGAAATCAAAAATGCAAGATTTCAAAAAGTTTCACATGAAAATACATTTTAGCCCCACAACCAGATATTGCATGATATAATTTGAAAGCAAGGGAATATTCAGTACAATTGTATCAATTTCAAAATATTTTAATGGTTTTTGAACATTTTTCATGCATAAATATGAAATTAAAAACTTTCCTCTATACGATTTCGTGTATAAAAATCTAAAAAGCGGTTCTTGCGAATAAGCATTACGATAAAATTGATTATGAAAAGTATTGATTTTCGATACGTTGGTGTATGCACAAACGTAATCCTCACAATTATTCAAACTTTTGTTCAACGTAATATTATATGAGCCATCCTATTATGCTAATTAGTGTACTTTTATTAACTACCGAAAGCGATGCAATCGCATTAGAGGTAGTTAATGATTTGGACATCCTGTCTGTCTGTCTGTAAACACGATATCTCGAAAACCACTTGACCATTTGACACCAAACTTGGTACACAGACACCTTAGGTCAAGACCTTCCTTGGGATTGGTTTTCAGACCCCAATGACACCCCTGACCCGAGATATAGGGGTTCAAAGGTCACATGCTTTTTAAATGGCAATTTTTTTTACCGTCGCTTCTCATACAGGATCAAAAGCTGATCACATTGGAATCATTTTTGGACCCCACTGACCCCCTTGACCCGAGATAAAGGGGTTCAAAGGTCACATGGAATTTAAATGGCAAATTTTTTTTAGAATCGATTCTCATACAGGATCAAAAGCTGATCCCATTGGAATCATTTTTGGACCCCAATGACCCCTCGGACCCGAGATAAAGGGGTTCAAAGGTCACATGGAACTTAAATGGGATTTTTTTTATTATCGATTCTCATACAGGATCAAAAGCTGATCACATTGGAATCATTTTTGGACCCCAATGACCACTCGGACCCGAGATAAAGGGGTTCAAATGTCACATGCATTTTAAATGGCACGCATACATAGGTTAAACGTGCATTATACGTACTTAAATGACCATAAACGTATATATACATTGTAAACATCATATTCATCTAATCATACACCGCTTTTGGTAGTTTCTTTTCAGAATTTACATTCTTCTAGTTCAGGATTACATGAACTAGGAGTTCTAAGAATTGAACTCTGCAAATTTACCCATCAATTCGCAATTCATCAATGAGTGGTAGGTAGATTAATCGCGTAATTTATAAAGATTCAAACTTAACCTAATTCTAGGTGTGGCGAAAACTGGAAGATCTCGATTAAAAGTTCACTATCGAATACGTATTTTTAACAGTACCGGGCACCCTAATTTTGTTCGCTGGGCATTTCGCGGCACGTAATAGGACGGTAGCTGGCTAAAATAAGGCTAAGGTAGTTTTCTAAAGTAAGTTGAATAAGACGACTAGTTAAGCTAACCTTGACCACCTAATAGACTAAAAAGCAATTGATTTTGAAAATTTTCTAATTAATATTTGGTGCAAACTTATATCTGCTGGTTAGAAAAATAAATTCATATTCTACATAATGGTAAAAACAAAGCGCTTTTATATAATACACTTTTAACTCGACAATTTATTGAAGTTGTTACGAAAAATTCACATGTATATACCTTACAATTTTAAATCAATAATATAAAGGTGTATGCGATATGCAGCTAAATTAATAACTAAAAGCAATCCACTCTCTAGAGCCTGTTTCAAGCTATTTAATAAACGTTTAATGTTTTGTTTGATATTTTTCTAGTCCACTACAAATTGTATTCAGGTTTAAGAACTCCAGATCAAATTTAACGTTGATGGATTGTATTAAGAGTTTACAAGCCATGTTTTCCAAATCTCTAGCAAAGCGAGTTGGCCATATGGTCTAAATTTCTGAATAAAATGGGAGCACTACCATGTCGAATCCATCCAACTGAAGCTTATTTTTGTATTCATGCTAACAGTGACATTCGCGTGCATCGTTTATGGCTTTGGTTTATCGCCTAAGTTCTTATTGAAGTATCGGCAAATTCGTACCCACTGTTTCAAACAAATCAATCTAAAGAATTCACCCACACTGTCTTAATCTGGCTATTTACTGTGTGTTCCTGCATTTTGTTTGGAGTGTTGGCCTTGAGACCTCATGGATTCAGTCAATATCTTAACTTTTTCATGTTTCTGGAGGATTTTGAAAGCAAATACATTTTAAAGTGCGGAAAAATTGTAACAAAACACAAGCTAACTAGATATTATAAATTTGCAGAAGAATGTTTATTTTTAACATTTCCTGGATTCTGCGGATATGGAGTTTTAGTTAGTAAGTTTCTATTCTTTAAGCAAATCTTTATAATTTGCCTAGCCTGCAATGCAATTCGGAATTAAAAGCTAAACTATATGTTTTAGTTTTACCAGGGTTGATGCTTGAATGTATAATGGAAGCAAAGTATATTCGACGTTAGTAAGCATGTACGAATAAATTACATACCAGTATTTGAATTCAAAATCGCTTTATTATAATGACAATGTCAGATGATTTAATAGTTGTTCAAAATTATGTTTTAGTCATCCGGTAATTATTTAATTATAAAGGAATTACTTTATTATTACACGCGCAGCAGTATATTCGAGTTTAACGAATTGAATTTTAGTAGTTAAAATTGCTAGTTGAATTATGAACATACTCGAAATACAATTATAAGCTAACCCGTAGTTCCAATGTTTCAAAATATCAAAACGTAATTCATTCTTAGTTCAATATTCATCACAAATTTTTAAATAGCGTAGCATTATTTTTTGTCCAAAATACGATACTACTGGGATATTTTGAAATTCATCATTTTTAAGAAATTGCTCTAAAACATGAATAAAAAAAATCAACAGTCTATTACGCTAAAAATCAAATTATTTAGCGATTGAAATCCCGCCCAGGAATACAAAACACAATTATTTTATGGCCAATTCAACTATGTGAAATAACCCACTCCCATAAGTAACGTTATATTAAAATCAAAAGTATATACAGTCCATAAGAATTAAGCTTGTGTTTAAACTCACATCCTGTCCATGGTATTCCAAGTATAATATTATAGAAACCAGCATTTTATTTCGGAAAGTCGGTTCAATCCTTTCATCAAATTTCATTCTCTGTATCAGTCTACTGAGAATCGTTAAAACTTTTCCGGCTAATAAAATACGAAATTTTTAACTTTAAAGAATAGTATCAAAAGATTACAAGTCATGTTTTCAAAATCTTTAGCAAACCGAATCAGCCTGATGGTCTTGGTCCTGAATAAACTAGGAGCCCTACCATTTCGAATCCATCCAGAAGCAGGGCATTTCTATGTAGATTTTGTTGGCCACTTTCGCGTTCTTCATTTATGGCTTTGGTGTATGGCCTATGTTTTGTTCGAATTACCAACAAACTTGTATACACTTTTTGAAACAAATCGAATTCAAGAATTTACATATACCGTCCTTATTTGGCTTTTTGTTGTTTGCTCCAGCATTTTCTTTGGAACTTTAGCCTTAAGACCTCATGGATTTTGTCAATTTCTGAACTCTTTTTTCAAGTTTCTGGTAGATTTCGAAACAAATTACGTTTTAAAATGGGGCAAGATTTCATTATACAATAAACAAAAACGAAATTACAGAATTGCCGAACAATGCCAGTTTCTTGCACTTATTGGATGCTGTGGAGTTGGAGTTTTAATGTCCTTGGATTGCTTCATTCGACCAACAGCTCCAGCGTATCCGTTGTTCGCTGTTGAAGACCAATTTCTATCTTTACCAGTTTATTTACTTGGTTGTACTTGGTTTTCTGTAATAGCTATTTGTATATCTTGCGTGTTTGGAATAGTTGCCTATTTCTTTTTATTGTTTTTTCTATATTTTCTTCCGATAATTGGAAACGAAATGCGGTCCAAGAGAAAGTCATATCGAACCAGTCATCGACTTCGAAAAAATATTCATAATCTTTTAGTTAATTGGCGCAGTATGGAAATAGTCATTGCAATACTAAATACTGAAATATTATACAACGTTGTTATGTGTTTACAAGGTTGTCTTACTGGGGTTGTTCTCTTTTCAGTGATTGCTATTGCATATCAGTGGGAAATATCTGGAATTATTTTAAATGCATTTTTGCTTATGACTGCTATAACTGTTGTTTCAATAATTTGCTTTCTTCTTATGTTATCCGGTTTCTTGCATAGAAAAAGCGACGAAACGTTAAAGTCATGGAAACATGAAATTTGGATGACAAGTAAGGTTTGGGCCTATCTCAAGAAGGTAAAAAAGTCTTGTAAGCCATTTAGTGTAGGGGATGGTACAAGATATGTGGTAAGACCACACACGGTTTTAATGTTTTTGACCAACTTAGGTCGAAATACTAGTAGGGCATTGGTAGCTTATGGAAAGGTATTTGGGATTAAGTAATATGTTGAAAATATAAACCATGAGGCTACTTTAATTTTTAAAATTTCTGCAGTATTGACATTTATCATGCACTGCATGGCTTTTGGACAAAACCTTATTGCAAGTTCAAATCAATTTCATAAAGATTACAAAGGTAAACGCCCATTTCCGCGAATATTTCAATGAAGGGCTTATTATGTTCACTATGGAAGGCTTAAGTTACGCCAACTTAAATATATTTATTCATAGAATTACGACGCTGCTTAGAGATAATAAGGTGGAGCCAATTTAGCGTTTCAATGTTCGGATAGTCTATTTAAAAAAAAACTTGTATCGGTCTGTCATAGCAACAAAAATTAAGCTGGCAAATATAAGCTCAAAACGTTTTAGTGTAAATTTAGATTTATAGCAAACATTGTTTTCCGTCATAAATATACTTTACATTTACTGTGACTTACTTACAATGCAGGTCGGGGGATGGGTAAAAACGAATCAAGATGAAAAGTATATTTTCTAAGACAGTTTTTCACGCTGATTAAGAAAATGATAAGCATTTTCCATAGTGGGCAGGTTTGTGAGAGTTCCCATTTACCCTATTGCTTAAAACCGCAAGCTCCTACTATATGGAGGACTCGGTGTTTGCATTTTGAAGCATTAGGGTAAAAAAGCAAGGTATGTTTTCAAGACAATTTTTCATGCTGCTAACGAAAATCATATAAATTTTTCTGAATGCACAGGTGTGTTGCAGTCCTCATTTGCTCTAATGCTTAAAAACGCAAGAACGTGGTCCCCCCTATGTCGAAAGCTTGCATTTTAAGCATTACGGTAAATGGGGACTCCCACAAACCTGCCTATTCGGGAAAATGCATATGAATTTCTGAATCAGCATGAAAAACTGTCTTAGAAAATATTCTTTTCATCCTGACTCATTTTACCCATCGCCCGACTTGCATTGTTAGTAGAAAGCAAACAGCTTGAAAAATATACTTCCTAGTGCATTTCGATACGGAGATTACGAATATAATAATCAAAATCCTGAATGGGCACCTCAGGAGTAGCTACGTTCATTAAATGCACCCATTTTATTGTTTAAACGCACGCGTTATTCAGTGAACGCACGGTAAGCAGAGTAGAGGGGAAGTGGAGCTCCACTGCTAAATCGCCGTATAGAAATGCACTAGTTAGTGTATTTTTAGCAGTTTACTTTCTATTAATTCAGGCCGAATCCTTGTTAGTTAGCTTTTATTAATGGCCTTAAGTATAAATATATGTATGTAAACTTTAAGGTCCATTCATTCCAGTAGTTTTCATTCAAAGATTAACTTACAATGCAGGTCGGGGGTGGGTTAAAACGAATCCAGAAAAAGTGTACATTTTAAGACTGTTTTGATGCTGATTAAGAAAATCATAATCATTTCCCGAATGCGAAGTTTTGTAGGAGTCCACATTTACCCTATTGCTTAAAAACGCAATCCTACGGTATATGTCACCTGTTTAACGCAACTTACAAAATTCTGTAACAATTTGAAGAAAAGTTTATGGAAAATTACAAACTGACTAATAAGGATAAATTACGTTAAAAGGTATTTATTTAAATAGTGTCTCTTTGCAGTTTTCTGTTTTTCAACTTTAATTGGATCTTTGGCTGGATTAGACTGCTAAGTTCAACCACAAGCCTCTCCATACACATTTTTCGAAATGGATGACAGTTTTATTTTATGGCCTGTGTAGATACAGCTGATGAAGAGCGCTCTTTTTCAACTGTAGACTCAACCTAATAGACTCGCCGACGAAAGCTTAGGAATACACATTCAAATGTGTTTCAATCACGATACTCCGTTGGAATCCACAGCTGAGTAATCGTCTGCGGTTGACATGGACTGTAAACCCGAATAAGAGAATAAAATGAATTTTGACTAATTTTGAGTACATGTTGTCCTCGTTCAGTACTTTTTTATATATCGATGTGCCTGGTAACGATAAATTTGTTCGGAAATGGGCAATACTAAAAAAATGTTGAAATTCATGATGTTCGAAGAGCATCTTAAACGTTTTTTCAGACTTGAGAGAGAATTTTCAAAACGGTTCCAAGAGGATTTTAGCGGTCAGTTTAATGATCAAAAGGGTACTGATATCCAATGCATTTGCCTCCCATTAGGATGACCCTTACCCACTGGATGTCGGATGTATTTAAATAGTATGTATATCAGTGATTTTTCTTGCTTCATTTCTTCGAAAAAAGTGATGTATCGAAAACAAAATGAGCATTTCACAATATATGGAGGAAGGCAGTTGATGTACTTGACCACAAGCTTTCGCATTTATTTATTTATTCTGTTAATACCTCAGCTCGTTTTTCAGGTTTCTTGAGGACTTTGAAAGCAAATACATTTTAAAGTGGGGAAACATTGTAATGTAACAGAAGCTAACTGCAGAAGTTTAAGTTTGCAGTAGGATTTTTATTTTTGGTAATTCTGAGATGCCGCGGATTTAGAATTGTGATGTCTTTGGATTTTTTTATTCTACCATACGCTCCTCAATATGATACGTTTGCTATTGAAAATCAATTTATTTCTTTACCACTTTATTTACTAGGTTGTACTTGGCTTCTTTTATGGCAATTTGTGTGTTAAGTGTGTTTTTAATTATTAGTCATTTCTTTCTGTTGTTCTTTCTTTATCAGCTTCCAATAATTCAAAGTGAAATGTGATTTAAAAGAAAGTTTTATCGAACTAATAATCAACTTCGAATAAATATTCATAATCTTCTGGTTACTTCGCACAGCATGGAAGTTATAATTGTAATATTAAATATGGAGTTATTGTACAACTGTTTAATGTACTTGTAATGCTGTTGCATTAGTGTTGTTTCTATTTTCGAAGATAAAAATAAGATATCATTTGAAAATTTCGGAGTCATTGTTAATTTGATGCTGGTTGTCATGGAAACATAAAATTTGGGTATACTATGCTGACTGGAAATATCTCAAGAAAGTTAAAAAGTCTTGTAAACCTAATCTTGTAAGTGTTAGTGACGACATAAGATATGCTATTGGACCAAAGACAGTTTCAGTATATATGACTAACTTAAACCAAAATTTCTTTAGGTTAATGGTAACGTATGGTAAATTGTTTGGAGGCCAATTTGTTTAAAATACAACAGATGGCAGTTTTAAGTTACCACATACCTGGAATTCATTTTGATTACATTTTCAGTACCTCGAAAATAATTCTACTGCTGCGTGATTTTTGGTCCATTAATTTTGGCTTAGCCTGTAATTTACAATGACAATCTAAATTGTATGTGTGTCTAATGTTTCGTTTGACTGGGTTTGAAAACCTGTGCAACATCGATTCAAAATAATATAGTTTATTCGAATTCAACGATAATCTAAATTTTAGGATACAAATTCATAGCTGTCTTGTATGAAATCAATACTTCCATGTACATCGTTAATTGTAGTCGTTTTCCAATATTTACTTTGCCTACACTCTGGCAATCATAATTTATGTAAAGTTCGAGTTTTGAAGCAAAATATCCGTTTTTCATATTTCTAAGCGTTTTAAACAAACACTGTTTACGAAACCTCAAGTTTATAATTTTGGCATGCAACAAATGATTTAAATTTTATTTTCTACACGAAAGCAAAGTATATTCGAAATTAACAAGTATGTAAGAATACAGACAGCAGAATTTAAATTCAAAGTACATTCAAAGTTTTTGGTCATCCGGAAATTATGTAAGTATAAACTGGTTCTTTACTATAATTGCATTGCATGACAAGGGCAGTGGTAATATCTGAGTTTTACTAATTTAATCTTGGTAGTTAAGATGCTCAGTAGAATTGAGAAAATTAGACAGAAAAAATCCAGGTTAACTTTTAGTTCTAATTGGTTGAATGCCGCCGAAGCGTGCTTCATTGTAAGTTGAATATTCATCACCAAATTGTTCAATAGCCTACTTTTATTCTTCCAAGAGCATTTTTTGGGCATAGTACGACATAACCCGAGTACATTACTTTTATCAAATCATTATGAACTAGAATGAAAAAATACACAGTTTAGTATACTAAAACGCAATTTTAGTAAGCACTCATGATTCATAACCCCGCCCAAGAATTCAAAGCGCAATTATTTTATAACAACTACAACCATATGAAGTTACCCACACCCAATAATACCGCTAATTTAAAATCAAAAATATATCGATTCCATGAAAATAAGTTTCTAATTCAACTCACGTAATATCCGGGGTTTTTCAAGTCTAATAATATAGAAATCAGCATTTTATTTCGGAAAGTCGGTCCACGCCTCCCATGAAATTTCATTCTCTTTGTCTGTCAGTTTTCTATTCGTTCTACTGGAAATCGCTTCAAGTTTTCCAGTTAGTAAACATCAAAATTCTAACTTTGTAGAATCGTGTTGGAAGTTAACAAATCATGTTTTCAAGATCTTTAGCAAAGCGAATCAGCCTTATGGTCTTGGTTCTGAATAAACTAGGAGCCCTACCATTTCGAATCCATCCAGAAGGACATTTCTACATCCATTTTGTCAGCCATTTTCGCGTACTTCATTTATGGCTTTGGTTTATGGCCTATGTATTGTTCGAAATACCAACAAACTTATACACACTTTTCAAAACCAACCGAATTCAGGAATTTAATTTTACTGTCATAATTTGGCTTTTTACTGTTTGTTCCTGTATTTTATTTGGAGATTTGGCTCTAAGACCACACGAATTCTGTCAATATCTCAATTCGTTTTTTAAATTTCTGGAAGATTTTGACACAAAGTACATTTTAAAATGGGGTAAGCTTTCAGTATACAATAAGCAAAAACGAAATTATCGTATTGCCGAACAATGTCAGTTTGTTTCATTTTTGGGATGCTGCGGTGTCGGAGTATTAATGTCTTTGGATTGTTTCATTCGATCAACAGCTCCAGCATATCATCTTTTTGCTGTTGAGGACCACTTTTTATCTCTGCCAGTTTATTTGATCGGTTGCACTTGGTTTTCTTTCATGGCTATTTGTATTTCTTGTGTGTTTGGAATTATTGCCTATTTCTTTTTATTATTTTTTCTATATTTTCTTCCAATAATTGGAAACGAAATGCGCTTTAAAAGAAAGTCATATCGAACTAGTTATCGACTTCGAAAAAATATTTATAATCTTTTAATTACATGGCGCAGTATGGAAATTGTCATTGCAATACTAAATACTGAAGTACTATACAACGTTGTTATGTATTTACAAGGTTGCTTAACCGGAGTTTTTCTTTTTTCAGTTATAGCCATAACATATCAGTGGAAAATATGTGGAATAATTTTAAATGCATTTTTGCTTATGAGTGCTGTAACTGTTGTAACAATAATATGTTGTCTTCTTTTGTTATCCGGATACCTACATAGAAAAAGCGAGAAAACGTTAAAGTCCTGGAAACACGAAATTTGGATGACTAATAAGGATTGGTCACATCTCAAGAAGGTAAAGAAGTCTTGTAAGCCATTTAGCGTAGGGGACGGTCAAAGATATGTAGTCAGATCACATACAGTTTTAATATTTTTGACCAACTTAAGTCGAAATACTAGTAGGGCATTGGTAGCTTATGGAAAAGTGTTTGGTGTTACGTAGTATCTTGAAAATATTGAATATGGCACTACTTTTATTTTAAAAATGGGAGCCATTTTGACATTTGTCTTACACATAAACTGTAGTGCATTGCAAGTTCAAGTCAAGTTCATAACAATTTTCTTGGTAACCGCCCATTTCCGCGGATATTGCAGCAAAGAGCTTATTATTTTTATTATTGAGGGCTTAAGATTGGCTACAATATATGATATTTCTCGTAGAACTGTGACACTGCTTAGAAGTAATAGGCCTTTATTAAGTTTTAGTATTTTAATGTTCGGATAATCAATATCATATATTTTGTGTATCGATATGTCACAACAAAATAAACATTATGCAGACCAACTTAGGTTCAAACTTTTCCGTACGAAAACTGTTTATTGTAAAGTCGTAAATGTATAGCAAGAGTAGATTTGCCCCATAATTTAGTCATTTAACTTTTACTTATTACTTAAATAATTACCATTCTTTTTAAACTAAGACCTATTTTTAAAAACTGTATCAAATGTTTGTCAAATGAAAATTAGCCTATATTTGTGTTTCGTCTTCCTGAAATTCAGCTGGAGCTAGTACTACCAATACAAAACTGGAAATTGAGTAATAATTCGAAAATTCAGTAATTTTTTCGAATCATAATGAAAAGTCTCTTATGCCCCATCATTTTCGTTAAAATGTTTTTTTTAAATCATGTAACTTGAAACTGAAATTATAGAAAGGGTGAGAGGGCTTCATTTGACCTACTTCTTTTTTGGATATACCAGAGCAATAGTTTCAAGGTTAAGTTATTTGTTTAATTTTCTTGGACAGTAAAAGTTAAGTTACAAAGTAATATAATATATCTCCATATTTTATGCTACTAGGTAAACATTTGTCTGAGGAGCTACGTTATTAAAAATTAAACTCCCAATTTGTGTTTATTACCTAATATCTGAACTGAGTAGGCAGTTTTATCCTGCAATACAAATCAAAATTAACTTGATACTGCTTTATACTCCTGACTATTTTTGAAACGCCGCGTGCTATTATTTTTTTATGGATAGCTTACAAATAAAACCAGATATTTCTAATTGCTAAAATACTACAGTCAAATTTAATATTTCTCTAATAAATCCCGTAGCAATTTCTATTTTCACTGATTACTTCTTATTCGTCTGCTCTATTTCAGCAAAACGTAGTGCGCTTAAATACTACATCGTAATAATTGATCAATAAGGAAAATTGTCACAAAATTAAAAGTGCAATTAAATGTTCAATATTTTGACGTGCATCAAATTAGGTTAAATTTAAGCTTTCAAAACCAAATTATCTTTAATTTAAAAACACTTAAATAAACCTTTTTTAGGTTTGTAACATAATCCAACGAAATGAATCTTATGGCACAATAAATCCAACTAAACACTAAGCACTTACAAAAATTGAACCTGAATTTATAAGCTAACTTAAAAAAGAAGAACATTATTTATTTAATGTATCCACTTTTGTATTTTCTAAGCCATTGGATAAATTAAACTATTAAACTTAACTTTTAATAATAAAAATGTACTACATCGTAACTAGTCGAACAAAATTACGCAAGTTTATAAAAATTGGAGCTATTGAGTTTAAATGATATAAATACCTAATATCGCAATACATGTTGTACATATATTTAATCTAAAACGTCATATTACCAATGGTGTGTTTTAGTCCGTACTTTCATAGTATATTGTGACACAATCCAAAATAGTTTAAACTTATAGTAAATTTCTGATCAAAATGTTTAACAAAGAAATCGCAAATCGAATTATTTTCATGCTTTCTTTGCTCAACAAAATAGGAACTTTCCCCCTAAAGTTTAACCTTGCACGTGGACACCTCTATGTAGATTTCAGATGCCATTTTCACACAATTCATCTCTGGATTTGGGCTTTATGCTACTGTACCATAGTTCTCCCAACGCACATGTACAAACTATTTAAGTTACATCAATTTGAAGAGCTTAGCTACACTTTACTACTGTGGCTTGGGGGTTTAACAGCCACAGTACTTCTTCAAGTATTTGCCCTAAGGGCACTAGGAATATGTCAGTTGTTTAATGCAAACTTTAAATTCCTGGAAAAGTTTGCTGAAAAGTTTATGGAAAACTATAAATTCACGAAAAAAGAAGTACTGCAAATTTGGATATTCGAAAAATGTATTTTCGCTAGTTTTTGTATTTGTTCCTTAATTGGTGGTTTGGCAGGTGTGGACTGCTTCATACATCCACAGGCACCACCCTACCCGTTATTTGAAGCTAATCCACGTTTTCTTTCATGGCCTATTTATCTAATGACGAGTATCTGGTTTGGTTCAATAGCTACTGGACTAACAGCAACGTTTGGTTTTTTGGTATACAATTTAGCAGTATATTTTGCTGGAATATTAGATATAATTAAAAATGAAATGCGACTCGGAAAACTGCAATATAAAAGTTCGAATAATTTAAGATTAGATCCTTTTACTTTAGTGACGACTTGGAGAGCCATTGAAATAATTGTTGTTATGGTAAATGAAGAATTAGCGTATAACTTTTTGGTTTACATTCAAGGTGGACTTACGACTTGTATTGTGTTTAGTATTGTTACTTTAACATTTCATTGGGAATCATCAGGTTTGATTGTTAGACTTATTATGATGATATTTGGTTCTTGTGCCATGTTCGGATTTTCGGCTGTTCTCCAACTAGCCGGTTTGAAATACAAATGGAGTCAACAAACTATTAGATCGTGGAAACCACAATATTTTGTTGGAGATAAGAATAAGTTGTATATTAAAAAGTTTAAATTATCGTGTAAACCATTATGTGTTGGTGATGGTAGAAGATATGTGATTAGACCTAAGACGATTTTATTGTTTTTTGGAAGTGTCAGTCGTTGTACTTTTAAAACGTTGTTGATGTACAGAAGCTTGATTTCATAGATGTTTTGTATAAATTGACATTAAAAAAATTTTCATTAACAATTTTGCAGTAAATTTTGTTGACAGATCAACGCATCATACATTAGTTAATTAATTATAGGGTACAAATAAATCGTAATACATCATTGAAA
Organism: Entomobrya multifasciata; assembly: GCA_034693345.1. NCBI lineage: Eukaryota > Metazoa > Arthropoda > Collembola > Entomobryomorpha > Entomobryidae > Entomobrya > Entomobrya multifasciata. The sequence continues at coordinate 11,286 of JAQFXM010001060.1, read as the reverse complement.
AACCACCACCATTTTTAGATATCCAAATGACTGAAAAATTCTTAATAAATATATACAGCTCCATTATAATATTTCGAAAACTATAATAAAATCAGATATTCTCACAACCTAGAAAATAAGTATGTGGCATAAATATAATTTATATTTTACAATGAATTATATTTATAAAATAAGAGCCAGTGCAATAAATAATGTAAGCATAGTATTCGTTTATTGTACACAAAAATATATTTCATTCACAAAAAAACACTGGAATTTCGTTATCACAACACCAATCATTTCCATCAATACATCAAGTAGCTTTATCATGCATTACACAAAAATTAAATCGTTTGTACTTCTAGTTTTTAATTATACGACTTGTATTTGTAATTAAGTAATAAAAGTTTCACTTCGCCTTGTCACAGTATAATTGAACGTCATATCATTTTAACTTACTATAAATCAATCAAAATCTTCTTATTAGCACAAGAATGCATAACAGCAGAATGAGGATCTGATTGAAACTAAACGAATCGTTAAATTTATCTATATACTTATCTCGTCAAAGTAGTAAAATGCTCAAGATCAATGGGCAAGCTGCCAAACCAAACAAACAAAAACAATGAGTGTGCTTTTTTCTAAACATTTACACTTAAACTTGATTCATTCATGTACTACACATGTATACAATACATTTTAGCACAACCAAAAAATATTTCACGGTTGCACGCACTTGGCAATTTACAAGCACAGTGATGATGAGTTTGGGGTGTAGAAGGTGCCTATTTTATAGCAGGATATAATTATTTGTTATCATTTACAATGAAACGTCTTAACTTGACACAAGTAACGATTTTTATCAATTATAAAATACAACATAATTACTGTACCCTTCTTGTTCTATTACTGTACAAAGTACTTATGTTAACTTTAAACACGATAAATTAACAAATAAAATGTCATGTTATTTGATAACAATATCTTAGTACAAATTTAGTTGAGCTGTTGAACACATTTCATTTTTTAGTAAAAATGGAAGTTAATATTTTTAACAAGACCGTTATCTTATTCTTTGTATGTGCTTGTTTTATAGTAAACATTGTTAAATCACAACAAAGGCAACAAATAAATGGAAACATTTTAACAAATCCATACTGGCATCGGGAGGTTCTCGATACCAGGGGACGATTTTATTTAGAATGGCTAGTAGACTGGAAACAGGAAACAATAACTTTTAATGTGACATGTGCCACCAGAGGATATGTCGGTTTTGGTCTAGCTCGAGAATCAAAAATGAAAGGAGCTGATATAATAATTGGTGGAGTTTCCCCCACAGGAAATGCATACTTTACTGATCGACATGCCATTGCTGAACAAACACCAATTATAGATCAACAGCAAAACTGGGTGTTACATGTAGCTCAAGAAAATGGGACCCATACATTTCTTAGTTTCTCTCGAGCATTTGACACCTGTGATCAAAATGACGTTCCAATAACTGACGATGCTCTTTATTTACTGTGGGCATTTGGAGAAACGGATAATGAAGAGATTGGTTATCATAATGAAAATCGGGGAAGTTTTCTAGCATATTTGAGAGATCCTGATTTAACGCCTAGGGCTATTCATGAGATAAACCAGATTGCAAGAATTACTGGACAACAGGCTCCTGAACCTGCGAGGGTGGATGGGGTACAGGTTTGGACGATTAGGGAACGATTTCAAGTTCCACCAAAAAGGACAACTTATTGGTGTAATGTTAAAAGATTTAGTCCACCTGTTCCTGGAAAAAAGCACATGATTGGGGTAAGTTGAGAATTTTATCAACTTAAATTCTAATTATAAGTCATTTTACTGATTGAATATTTTTGAACGATTTTTTTAGTTCAACGTGAGAATGAACCAGGAAGGAATTGACTACATGCACCACATGCTACTCTACCGCTGTTCTATTCCCCTAAATATTGTAAAACCATCCGTTATATTTGAACCTTTAACAAGATTGCCAGGTCAAGAGTGCTACGATCTTGCCCAACCTTTAGGCCCAATACCCACTTTATTTTGCAGTTCTTTAAAATTCGGACACGCTGTTGGTGGACGACCCCAATTTTTCAATGGAAATCTGGGTATTCCTTTGGGCGAAACTAATGCTGTGGAATACTATATTTTACAAGTGCACTACGATAATCCCAATAACTTGACTAATATTACAACTGATATTCAAGTGGATTTGTATTACACTCAAAATTTGAGATTGAATGATGCTGGGATTATAAGTGTGGGTCATCATATTCCTGGATCTCCTGGAATTTTAATACCACCTGGAGAACAAAATCATTTAATATATGGCCATTGTTCGAGGTCGTGTACTAGAAAAATGTTGAATCCTCAGGGAATTCAGTTGGCTGGTGGATTATTACATGCTCATTTGGGAGGAAGGAGAATTCGTGCAAGGCATTATAGAGATGGAAGGGAATTGCCTTGGGTGGAAAATGATGATAATTATAAGTTTATGTTTCAAAATTTGAGGATGTTTAGGGAAGAAAAAACTTTGTTACCGGGTGACCAATTATCTATTCGTAAGTAAATTTTATAATTATATTAAAATGCGTTTGATGAATTATATGATATCGAGAACGTTTTTGGTTTAAATATAGAATGTGAATATGATACAACTGAAAGAAATACAAGTATTGTTGGTGGATATGGAACGGATCAAGAAATGTGCATGGTATTCCTGCTTCACTATAATGTATTGGACGATTACCCGGTTTGCCGAAGTGAACTGGATAATACTGAATACATGATGAAGTATCTTGCTGGGACTAATAATGTGACTTGGGTGAATGAAAGGCTGGAAAATGTGGCATTGTCTCCGGCTCAAGTTGCGGGCATGACTTTGTCTGAAATTTCGGATTCGGGGTTGGTCAATTGGGATAGTGAGCATAGGAGGGAATTGCAGAGAGATCATATTTTGGAACCTCAGACTACAGTGTGTCCAAGTTTGATTGAGGCAATGAAGGCGTTGATTTTGGGCATTGAACGGTCGCCTGAATTTGTGACTTTGCCGGTTGAACTGCCAGAATATGAGAAACCACAGAGATGTGGTTTAAATGGATAAAATAGTTTTTAAATTATTCAAGTGAGAAAATGTATTTTAACTTAATTTTATTTGATAATATTTAGTGTTCGAATAAAATTTATCAAAATAATTGATTAGTTGAAAATTCGACTATGACATTTAGCTTAAAGGTTATTTTTGTTTATTTTATGAATGTATTTGCATAGCATGCTATAAACCATGGACTCAGCCATGCGTGTAATAGCTGAACAAAAAGTAGTAAAGTTTAATATGGCAAGTGTTTTTGTTTATCACAAGCAACAATGATAAGGTTAAGTCCTGCAAATAGCATGGAAGTGGTAAGCAGATGAATATGGATATGAGTGGAAGTGATAAGGTGTTTGACTACTTTGACTAATTAAATTACTATTTCCTTGGTTACCTGATTTAATTGATGTAAAGAAAAAACGTTGGGCTGTTAATTGATCTTCAATTTATACTAGAATATAGATATTTATCGCATATCAATTATGTAAGCATTTTTTGTTTAGAACCACAAACTTTTTATTACAAAATAATGACACATGCCAGTTTTATGACAGCTATGATCCATGTGTCATTGCTAAACTCGTTTTGTATATGTGTTTGTTCAATACAAAGCATGAATGGGATTCAATGTAAAATTTAATATAAATGCCATTTTATGTTGTAAGATATTTTGATACTGAAAATTGTACTGGCTAGAAGATTAGGTACAGGAAATAATACTTTTTTAAAGGTTACCAATGATATCCTCCCTGAACATGTCAGTTTTGGTCTAGCTCTCAGAAAAGTATTAGAGGAACTACTGATTTGACATTGTAGCAGTGGAATATTCAGAAACTGGGTTAACATACATTTAAATATATAACTTAACTAATTGACTATTTAAATGAAGGAAACGTTATAATTTTTATTCTTAACCTCTTTCAATAGGTATTAACCACTTTTCTTCAATGTAAGGTGCATACGAATTGGAAACATTGGTAGTTTTTGTGGCTTTGTTTCAATTTACTAAAACGTAAATCACAAGTTATGAGTATGTAAATACATAGTTCTAACGTTTTGAAGAAGATGTTCAATATTATCTTATGAGAATCACTAGACCAAGCAAATAGCCAACACACGTGCATGCCAGCGATAAGTACAGTATAAAGGCGGTACTTGCTTTACAAATGCCATTATGATTTGGGACTGCGCAGTAACAATGTTACGGATGCTTGAGCACAGAAGAAAAATGATTAGGAGCCAAAAAACGAGTTAAATATAAGGTGATATTTTGAATTTGATCTTTATTCAAGAGTCTTTCTATGTCCAGTACAAAATGTGAGGTGATGTAAACATTATTATTATTATTTTATAATGATTGGGGAAAAATTCGCAAATCCAAGATTCCGTTGGAATTTTTAGTATAGGACACCTGAGAGCGTTGTCAATTTCAAAATTGTAGACATTCTGGAACTATAAAAAGGGGACTTCTAAAGCACAAATTTAAATCCGTTCATTCGTCCATTACGTTTTAGAAAGCAATTCGACCATTGAGTTGAGCTGATAAACAGTGATGCTAAAATTTACTTTTAAAAACTTTTAAAACGTGATTGAGATTCATATATTTATCACACTTGTAATCTTCAGTGTGCTTGCATAAAAATAAAGTGCAAAAATTAAACAGATGAAAATGTAAGAACCGCCTAATTTTATTACGGACAATATCGAATCAAGCATAGTAATCTATTTGCACGTATACATCTCAATTATAGTTTAAAAAAAATTAAATATTTTTAATGAATTCGATAAAAACAAGATCTTTACTACGCAGACTTTGTTTAAGTAAATAAATCAAGCTAATTCAAAGTTTACAAACGTTTTTGGCGCGGATTGAATTTATTTCAGCTTTTTATAGCATGCACACCTCCCTAAATTTCCAGGCTTACTTTTGTTATCAGATGATCACTAGTAGAATAGTCAATTAGCCAGTCATCGTGCATACAGTGATTCATGCTGTATAAATATGCTACTTGTTACCTATCACGTTTTTAGTAAAAAGGAGTAACAACGTTACGGACGACTAATTATTACTAGCAAAAAAAATTGAATGATAAGCAAAATGCACCAAAACAAAATATTCAAGGTAGTTGAAACAAAATATTATCGATATTCTCGAAATATAATCGTACTTCATTTTTATAACTGATTTCAGTTTGTATTTCGCCTAGTTACCGATCAATCCATTCAAAATGAAAACTGGAAGCTTTGACCAAATATATATATTATCCTTCATTATAGGTTCTTACGTTATTGACGTTGAAGCCCAACAAAACTCACAATCAAATGGAAACCTCAATAGAAACCCATACTGGCATCGGGAACTACTTGATACCCGAGGCCAATATTATCTAGAATGGTTGGTGGACTTTAGTCAAGAAACGATAACTTTCAATGTGACCTGTGCGACCCGTGGATATGTGGGTTTTGGCCTTGCTCGGAATTCAAAAATGGAAGGAGCTGATATAATTATTGGAGGCGTTCATCCAAATGGAAGTGCATATTTCAGTGATCGTCATGCCATTGGCGAACAACAACCAATTTTAGATCAGCAGCAAAATTGGATATAACATTCAGCTTGGGAAAATAGTACCCATACATTTCTAAGTTTTTCCCGAGCATTTGAAACTTGCGATGAAAATGACATTCCAATAACTGACGACGTTCTTTATCTACTATGGGCATATGGAGAACGTGATAATGAAACGGAATACCATTTCGAAAATCGAGGTAGTTTCCTAGCATATTTGAAAGATCCCGATTTAACGCCAAGAACTGTGCATGAAATCAACCAAATGGCACGAATTACTGGACAACAAGCTCCTCAAGCGGCATTGGTTAATGGAGCAGAAATTTGGACCATAACCGAACAATTTCAAATTCCACAAAGGCAAACAACTTATTGGTGTAACGTTAAAAAGTTTAGTCCACGTGTTTCCGGAAAGAAACATATGATTGGGGTAACTTGATACCTTGGAATTTGTGAAATAGTTAATTTTAATATATCCAGGTTTAATAATTTTTTGTTAAATTTCCAGTATAACGTGAGGTTGAACAAAATTGCTGAAGAACAAGCCCATCATTTTATTTTGTACCGATGTGTTCCTCCATTTGGAATAAACCCTTCCCTAATTTTCGAACCTGTTATGAAACTACCTGGTCAAGAGTGTTACAGACTCACTGAACCTTTAGGCCCAATACTTACTCCTTTATGCAATCAATTAAAATTTGGATTTGGTATTGGTGGACGACCTCAATTTTTTCCAGAAAACGTTGGACTTCCACTTGGTGAAACCAATCCAGACGAGTATTTCCTTTTACAAGTGCACTATGATAATCCTGAAAACTTAACGAATAGAATATCAGATATTAAGATAGATCTTTATTATACTGAGCATCTTCGAGAGAATGATGGTGGTTATTTGGATGTGGGTCATAGAGTTCCAGGATCTCCTGGAATACTTATACCACCTGATGAACAAATTCATAGAATAGATGGTCATTGTTCTGAGGCATGTACTAGAAAAATATTGCCTACTGAAGGATTAAAAGTTGTGGGAGGTTTGTTACATGGTCATTTAGCAACTAGAAGGGTTCGTGTAAATCATTTTAGAAATTGTAGGGAGCTACCTTGGTTGGAAAACGATGATAATTACCAATTTCATTTTCAAAATACTCGAATATTTAGAGAAGAAAAGATTTTGATGCCTGGGGACCAAATATCTGTTCGTAAGTCTAAATATAAAAATATTAACCAAAAATACAAAATTAAATATTTTTAAAGTTTATTTTACTTATCACATTTTTTAAGAATGTCGATACGATACAACAACACGTAACAAACTACTGTTAGTGGATACGCAACTGATCAGGAAATGTGTATTGCTTTTCTACTCCATTATGAAAATCTTGAGGAATATCCTGTCTGTCAAAGTGAACTTGATGACAGAGAATATATGATGAGATATCTTTCTGGAACACAGAATGCTACTTGGTCAAATACACTGCTTGAATTTGTAGCCAATAATCCTCCACATGTTGCTGGTATGACATTTTCCGAAATTTCGGATTCGAGATATGTCAACTGGAATATTACTCTAAGGAATGAATTGCAACGGGATCATCTTATAATACCACAGAGAACAGCGTGTCCAAGTATAACAGAAGCAATGAAAGCACTATTATTGGGTATTGAGCCACCACCTGAATACGTCACGTATCCATTTGAAATACAAGCGTATGTACCACCGCAGAGGTGTGGGCTAAATGGATAAAGTTGGGGAATTATTCGTAAAAAAGTAATTGTAAACTTTTAATTTTTATATTAGATTTTTCGTACTTTATTTATTTTTTTGAAATTATTTAATTAACCAACACTATAAACAAAACTCACAAAATATTATCACATAAATCCTGATGCATAATAAATGCATTATTTCATGCTAAACACAAGCAGCATTTGCAGCGTTAAATTTAACGAAAAATCTAAACATCTTAAAGGCGTCAAAGCTTCGATGAAATTACTATCCCCAATTTTAAACTTTATTAAAGGGCACGACTTCAAATATTTTAATAACCATAATCTGTCTGCCCTACGGACAAAGCCGATTTCCAATCTTTTCACAGTTTGTAATAAGTCTTTCGACTCAGCATAAACTGACACCATGCCGCCAAGTAGAACCAGCATACCAATAAAGCCATTGTTAGCTGATATTACACATACTAAAATAATTACGTTACTTACATCACACATATCGTTACTTAATCTAACTAATAAAGTCAAACTAATTGAAACACAGTTTGTTGCTGCAATAATCAATATCAATACAATATACCGCTGAATTATATTGACAAAAGTATTAAATAGTTGAAATTGCCTGTAAATTTCTACACCTTTCAAATAAGTCGGGAAACTAATGAATTTCTCATTTAAAACTGAAATGCCGTCACGAAATTGCATTGTGCATATAACATTTATTGTTAGCCCAACAAATACCATTCCATGACTGCCAAAGTACCACATCCAAATATTTAACATGAAAACAAAGCATTTTACAATTCCTTGCCTTACAAACTGAAACATTTCCATGTTGACAATTTCATTTTCCCAGCATTCCTCTAAAATATGGTAACCAAACAGTGACGTTTTGCAAGGATTAACCCAGTGAATACCCACAACAATAAATGGGCCAAATATGGCTCCAGAAATCAGTCCCATTGGTACAAACAGTAAACTTAAATAGTCCACTAATTTCAATTTCCCACTTAAATCAATATGATTTTTGACCAATTTTCTTTCAAATGTCAAAACATTATTTATATAAATTTGCAATTCTTCTCCTTTATCATGAATTAGGTATATGTAGCAACCACAAGCTGAAAGTATCAGGAAAGCTAAATACCCTAGAATTGTATCGGATACGCTGACATAGGTTCCATTCAGTTTGTTACGAGAAAATACAATACACTGTAAAAGTTGCAAAAATGTAAGTGCCATATAGAACTGAGACCGTAATTTCAATTGTTTTAACTTAGGAGCACTAACTGCTACAAGTTTTTTACATTCTTTAAGTTCAGAATCACCTATTTGGACTGGAACACACTTGAAAACATTTACTTGTTTCATGATCAAGTAAAGCAGGAATGCTTTGTCGGTAGATTTATTTAGAGCTTTCATAGTGGTAATTTTAAAGGCTTTAAGAAAAAGGCAGACTTTACCAATATATTTTACGAAATTGTGATGGTGTACGAACATTTTGAAATAACAGCAACCAATACGTACTGACTCAAATTTTAGTCTGATGAAAAAGTTACATGGCATAGCGTTTTAAGAATTTTTGACATATTAAGCTGATGTACATTCAAATGATATTCGATCAACATTTGTATTTGTCTACGAAATTGACAAGATTAAATACAAAGGGAAACATGTGATTTTGAATATTCGTTTTTGGTTAGTTGTCATTTTCATCAGATATTTTGGACACATGTCAATCAGCTTAACGTTTGGATGTTTGATTTGTGTTTAATTTCAGAATATATTTATCGGAGTTTCTTCTCGAAAATGTATGTATGTTGTTCTTACTATAGTATTTTCAAATGTAAAAAGATAGTAAAGTTGATTTATGGTATGAACATGGTCAATATTCTGTAAGATTGTAATCATTGAAATCAATTGTTACCTTTAATTCGTATAGTATTTAAATGATGTTTGTGAACATATTAAGGAAAAACTAAGAGTTTGTTTTTGTTCTTCACCATCAAAATCTTTGGAAAAATTTCAACGGTAAAATGGAAATGGATTATTCCACAATAACTTATAATTTTTCATCGGTAATTAGGTCTTGGTAAAGTTCCTGATTTTACGTTGGGAATTTATTTCACTGGTAAGAATGCTTTTGACCAAGATCCAGTACTTGTAAGAATAAAGTGTTTATTTTGTCAAACTTGTAAGTTTTATCCGATAAATCATAAACATAGAATTTCTGTGAAACATAGAAAGTTGTATAAAACTTTAAGTATTGGGGATGGTACAAGATATGTCATGAAACTAAAGATAGTTTTAGCATATTTGAGTAACTTTAGTCAAAATACTTGTAGGACATTGGTAACGTATGGTTAACTGTTTGGAAGCTTGTTTGTTTAAAAAAAACTGATTTTGGTTCCTAATTCATATTTGATGTCACCTTGAATATTTTTGCAGTGCCTGGAAAAATTATATGTGATTTTTGTTTGTAAATTGTGGCTTAGCGTCAAATATGCAATGAAGAGCTAAATTTTATATGTACCTAATTTTTAGTTTGAAGGGTTTTGAAAACATGAGCAACATCGATTCAAAATAATTTAATTCCAAATGAGTTCTACGAAAACCTAAATTTCAGGATACAAGTTCATAGCGGTTGCGCAGAAAATCAAAACTTCCATGTGTATACGTTAATTAAAGCTGTTTTCCTCGATAAACCTTCTGGTAATCATTATTTATGTAAACTTAGAGTTTGTGGTAATATACCCATTTTACTAATTGCTCATCGTTTGAAAATAAATCTAAGTCGTTAAACTACAAGTTCATAATTTTGATCTCTAACTACAAATTTGAATTTGATTTTCTATAGGTTTCATGAAATGTTTAATGGAAGCAAAGTATAATCGAAGCAAGATGCCAGAATTTTAATCTCCTTTTGATAATGACAACGCCAAATACTTCAACTAATGTCTAAAATTTATGTTTAGTCATCAAGTAGGTATTAAATTTTAGACTAGTTCTTTTCAGTAATTGCAGTACATGACACACGCAGTGGTAATACTTGAGTTTTACAAGTTTAGTTTTAGTAGTTCAAAAGGCTACTAGAATTATCAAAATTACACGTACGAAATTTTTAAGCTAACCGGTAGTTCAATTGGTTAAAATATCAAAACGTAATTCATCGTAAGATTAATATTCATCGCAAATTTTTTAATACCGTAGCATTATTTTTCAAACGCTTTTCTGTGCATTATATGACATTACCCAAACATTTTATAATACATTATTTTGAATAAATTGTTATGTAACCGGAAAAAATATCAAGCAATTTATTTAGGAATTACAATCCCACCCAAGAACACAAAATAAAATTATTTTATAACTAATTCAATGATATGATATGCCAAAGTATATCCTTAATTAAGAATCAATTAATTAAGAATTAACAATAAGAATATTTTAGAAACCAGAATTTTATTTCGGAAATCGGTTCAGGCCTTGTATCAAATTTTATTCTTTATGTCTGTCAATTTCGTATTCAGTCTTTTGGAAATCGTGATAACTTTTTCAGATAGTGAAATTTCAAAAATTCAAATTTCCATAGAATTGTATCGAAAGTTGGCAAGTTATGTTTTGTAAGAGTGTAATCAGTGAAATCAATTGTTACCTTTAATTCGTATAGTATTTAAATGATGTTTGTGAACATATTAACTAATAGTTTGTTTTTCTTCTTGACCATCAAAATCTTTGGAAAAATTTCAACGGTCAAAAGGAAAAGGATTATTCCACAATATTTTATAATTTTTGATCGGTAATTAAGTCATTTATGTCACAGGTAAGAATGCTTCTGACCAAGATCCAGTACTTGTAAGAATAAAGTGTTTATTATGTCATATCAAACTTGTAAGTTTTATCC
>JAQFXM010001059.1:0-36843 GCA_034693345.1 Entomobrya multifasciata | reverse complement strand
TATTGGGATCAAACTTTGTCAAGGAACCATGGTCCAAAACTCAACAGTTTTTGAAATATAGCCATTTCAAAAAAAAACTTTTCATTTTTTTTGTTTTTGGACAATATGACGCCAAAATTGTACAAGTGTGTTTAAATATTCCAATTTTAATCATAATTGCCGGCGGAGCCGGCCACCAATCCTGAAACTTGCTCAACTGGTTTACCAGTTTTATTAGAATATCCAAATACCACTACTTTCGATTTCCGTAAAAAACCAAAAAAGTAATCAAAAAAACTATTTCCGAAATTTGTAGCATGGTTGGCTTGGAATTCATATGCAGCGGAAAGAATATGAAAAATTAAAACTACACAGACCTGTTCCTTTATTTATGTAGGTCGGTAGGTATGATTTTTAATTTATTTTTTTTAATTTGCTAAAGTGAATTGGCTATATCATCCAATTAGCTCACCATCTCTTTCTGCCGGTGGCGGTATTTTTAGGAAGTAATTATAAATAAATTAAAGCTCATTTTTGAATATAATTGAAATTTTCTTTTACATAGAAGATAACCCTCTACTATTTATAGAAATAGAGGAAAAAATCAATATTGTTTGGATTTTGGCTGCATAATATATTTTATCCTTTCACATTTTCCATCACGCATACAGCAAAACCATCTACATATTTTTGTTGGCATGATATATTCCTTGTGTTCGAGGTGGCATCATTCAAGAAGGGGAACGCCAGCGAACGTTACAAGACAAGTCAAGAAAGACAAGTTGCGTTTTTTTCTGCAGTATAGCACGCAGTATAACATTTTCCATATATTTGCTTTTTTACATTCATTCTTACGAATTTACTTTGGAAACGCGACGCGAAATGGTCAAATTGGATTATTGTGCACGAAAGCTAAATTGTGATGTAAAATTAGATGCACAGAAAAATGCAACTTTGCAAAACAATTATTTACAGTGTAGAGAGTAGTGTAGCCAAACTCTATTGATTTGTGAGCAGTAAAATCCAGTTACCAAAATAATCTACCTGTCCAGTTTTTCAAACAAACTAAATAGACTATATGTGCATATCTGAGAAATGATAAAAATGACGTCAGCTTTCTAATTTGTTCTTTTTATCAATTGTTCATCTAGTTTGTCTGTATCTCGCCAACCGAACCAAAGTATCCAACTAAAACTAGTGAAAATGTTCATATCATATTTGAATTGCTATTCCTCCACCTATAATCTGATTATGAAGTTGCCATGGTAACGTATGCGCCTTGATTGAGTATGTGCATGGTTATGTTGTGGCGACAATGCAATTTCTTAATTGCATTTGAGTTGGCTTATTATTTACTCTGATAAACGCACAAAATTTATGCACATAGATAGTTATTGAAATGCATAAATTCATACTTTCTTATGACCGTAAATTAACCAGCCTACCAACACAATCTACAGTCTACAGTAATGCATGTAATAAGCGAAGTAATAGGACAGGTAAATGCAGGTTCTTAAGCGAAAAACAAGGAATTAAATAAAAGTAAATCTGCAAATTTGTAATATTCCTTATCAATTTTATTCAGTTGACTAGAATAAATGAAATTGGTAAAAGGCCTCAAAATCATTTTTGAATTGCATTCAGCTAAATAATATTATATAAGATTTTGTATTAAAATCTGACATATATATTTTTACAATAATTCATACATTCTTCCATTTAGTCTTCCTTTTCTCCCCAATTTTGTAGCATGTCATGATCACCACCACCATCAGAATAGCCATCTCTGCTAAATTACTGACTGTTGGAGAATCTATCAAAAAAAGCAATGATGATGATGATGATCAGATCATCATAATGACTGCTTCTTCGTTCACAAAAAAAGAGTACATTCCCCTAAAAAATGTCATTTTTTTGTGTTGAATACTGCTGGATATTTTGGGTATTTGGGGGATTGGATTTGATTGGAATGTTTAAAAGCTTATAAACGAAACGTTTATGTATTTCCAGTCGTTTATTGAGCGACATTACTAGCCAAGTCAAGTGAAGAGCCGAGTCGAGCCGCAGCCCTCTGTCCTGTCGTTTCTTTCATGTCATGTGTCTGCCTGCCTCTCTCTCTCACTCTTTCTGGTAGACTCTCGTTTTTTTTTAAGGAAATGTGGCAAACTGCACAAGAAGAAGGCATTTTACATTGCATTCGATGATAACCTGAAGACTCCTTGAACTAATTGAGTTTGATGATGATCATGATGATGATGAAGAAGATGAGTAAAATGGAAATGGCATCACAGATCAGCATCTCGGTTGGACAAGTTAAAAAAATTATTCTGTGTGAAACATAATGCATTCTGCTGTTTGTTGGATAATTGTGTAAAATGTTGTACTGATTTTTTTTGAGTGAGAAAGGAAAATAAAATCAATGTATATCTCTCTCTCTCTTCCTGCTTATGTGCCTATCATACAAAAGGAATCTTTTTTAAATAATATTAATTGTAAATTAAATATGCTGATGCTGTAACCAAGCAAATGTATTAAAAAAATGATCAATATCATTTTTAACTTACTTTAAACATTTGGCGTTTTTCCATTTTTTTAATGGAAACAGTAAAAATAATAATATGGCAATAATAATCTCTGTGCAAGGAGAGAGGAGATGATGACGATGATCCAGTTACAGTGACCGATGGTGGCATGGCATTTTCCCTGTTTTTATAGCTATAATATAGGTAGTTATGTATATATGTCTACTTACTTTACTTGCTGAATAATTTTTATGCGGTTTCTCCTCAGATTATTATAGTTTCATTCATTTTTTTAATGGAATTGGGGAGAAAAATCTGTATGAAAAAAAATGAAATGAATGTTTGTGTGTATTCTTTTATTTTAAAACAAGTATGGATTCTCTTTTTGGATTCTTCTTCGGCCTCTTAAAAAAATATGTCTATGCTTGTAATATTGATGATATTTTAACTGGTTTACTGGAAGTTGAAAAGACAGAGGAGGAGATGAAGGGAAAAAATATATGACTAGTGGAATTAAAGGATTTGGAGTGTTCAGTTGAGTAGAGTTGTTATAATAGGCATTGGTGCTGGTGTGCGTGGTGGTGGCGAGTCTTGTTGAAAGTGGAAGGATTTTTTTTACTACTGCCAAACTGTTTCTCGAGCTTGGTAACAATCCCACTGGAAAGTCAAAAGTATAAATGTGAAATATTGAAGAAGAAAAAAAATCTGAAAAAGGAAGTAAATAAGCAAGACCGTTAGTGTTAACTTCGCTGCTTCACTGGTTTTTCTTTTTCTTTCGGTCGGTAAACTCCATTTTCGGAAATGCTACCATGCAGTTTCCGAACAGTTGATATTTCAAAAATTGAAACGGTGAGAGAAGGACAACGTGTGTGCATGCATTTGTATAGCTAGTTTTGTAGTTGAAGTTTTTACACAAGAGAAGAAATGCAGTGATATGTTAGCACTGTGAGTTAGATCCCTTTTTTGGTTTTCTAATTCATGCAAACAGAGTATTTCTGGTACAGAGGAGGAAGGAGAAGAAGAAGAGGAGAAAATGAAATAGAAGGGGTGACTGAGAGAAAAAATATTACAAATATATTTTTAAAATAGCTAGTAGTGCAACATTGGGTTCCGAACCGCTCGGAACTTTTGACTATTGAGTTTGTAGTGTGGGGTTTTTTTTCTTTGGACGAGAGAGAGTGTGCATTTTTTATATACATTTTTGGCAAGCACGTGTACTTGCTTGCTTGAGGAGGAGGATACCAAAAAACCAGCATACAAGACAGAATGAGGAAACGTTCCTCGTCCTCGAGGATCAGATAATGGTAGATAATCTGAGAAAAAAGTTGAAGTGATTAGAGCCGTCATTCTACAACACACACTGATTCATTCCATCCACACCGTTTCCGGTTGTGGAGGATGATGATGGGCACTACAAAAGACTTGCAGGTGTGTTATTATCTCGTTATCACAACAGTAATTGTGTTCACATTATGCAACCCGATCTCAGTCCGTGGACAAGGTGATCAGGGTCCACGGAGACCCGGGGGGAATGGGAACGCCAACGGAAATAATAATGAGTATGAGTACAATGGCTACGAAGACTATGAGTATGGAGTAGAGGAATACGAAGAAGGTAACCAAATTAGTTATTTTCTAAACGTACCTTAATTAATTATCACACTGTATTTGTCTCAATGATCATTGTTGCTTATTTTGGCATAATTACTTAATTAATCAGAATTTTCACTTTTAAGACAATGTAATCATTTTACCCCATTTTACACGTTTACTATCCTTATTATGTATCAGGAAGTATGCTGAATTTATTATTAATATGTATGTGGTTTGGGTCAAAGTCTTTAAGTTCTTTGACCTGTTCTTTTTTCTGCTGCACCCAATTTTTTCTTGATCATCACGATGATGAGCATGTTGATTCAACCCCTTGTCATGATAATTAAATAATAAAAAGCAGCAACTGACACCAGGCCAAGAGGTTACGGTGAAAAGTATGACAAGCAACCGTCTTTGCATATAAATAATAATATGCATGTTCCAAAATAATAATATAGTCAGTAGGACAGCAGGATTACTCTCACTTTTGCTGGAATGTATTCCAGACGATTTATCAGCAAAAAATAAATATCACATCACTTCTCCTTCTTTAGCATAATCATCATAATCATCATATTATCCAGACTGCAGACTCTCCATACTTGCTTTTTTTCTTGTCTATACGATCTATCATCAATATTCCAAACATACTTTTTACACAAGATTGCATAGACACACATAAAAAATTTGTGAATGAAATTTTTCGTGCCAGTGGAACGAAATGATGAATACTCAATTATCAAAGTAGACATTATTTTTATGTACAGGAAGCTCCATAAAGTGTGCATCAATACATATTTATTAATTGCTCATACATTTATATGTTTATGCACAAAAATGAAAATAATACAGTTGTGTGTTTTAAGTTGTCGCCTCATTCAAAAAAAATATTCTTGATTTCTTGAATGATCTTCAGCATCTTAATCATCATTATCAATATTATCATGCACATATTATACTTATATGTATGCAAAGGATAGTACTGGAAGTAGAGCTTTCTGGCAAAAGGATTTTTTTTTGCTTTTACTCCATTTTCCATAGAGAATTTGATTGAATGAAACTTTTCGTTTTTTGTGTGACTGTCACCTAAAAAACCATACACACTACTGATGGGATGATTGTGAGCTCTTGATTTTTTTTCTTGGTGCTTAGGAAAAACGCAATACTGGATAATTGAGTGCAAGTTATCATCGTTATCTATCATATGGAGAGATTAACCTGTTTTAAGAAGGAGAAATAATACAATGTATAGAAAAAGATACACACAACTCTCATGACCCGATTATTTGATTGCAGTGTCCTCAAAAAAGAAAGAGTCAGTTAGGAAGACAATGGAAATTATGTCATTACTAATGATTCAATGCTTACTAGTACTACTAGTACGTTATATTTATAGAAAGTGTACAAGCAGTTTTGAAAAATTGAAATAATAAAGTTATTAATCTAAGCTACTTAACATGTTTCACTTTTATTCGAGCGCTTTATAATAGTAATTAATTTAATCCAGTGTATGTATGAAAATAGAAGATGATGATCTACATTCAAATGTTTACCTGTCAATTTTTTTGGGAAAATGTTTTTTCATGTGTTTGAAATAATTCTGACTAAAACTGATTGAAAATTTTGCTTAAATAATTTAATCATCATTTTTTACTCGTAAATACAAACTGATTACAAACTTCTTCCAAATATATGAAAGTGATGCATGTGTCATTATCATTGATAAACTTAAATGCGAACGAAAGCTTTCCATGAAAATTACATTAGTAAATTACTGTAAATTTTCTATTAATTGAGACTACTTTTTTAGGAAATGAGAAACTATTTTCTGCGGTCTATAGAAAAGCATAATAAAATTTGATCCCAATCACACATCCTAATGGATTTTTAAAGGAAATTTTTAATTTGACCAATAATTAGTGCAAATATTGATTGTTGTGTTGAATAGGACGTCAAGCACAAGGAGGATCAACAACACAAGCGTCAGCCTCGAGGCCGTTGCCTGTTGAAACCACAGCTAGACCTACAACAACAGAGCCTCCTCGAAGAGCTGAAGGTTTCTTTCACAAAAAATCATTCATTAGAGGCTTGAGTTCAAAGAGCTTGTCAATAGTCAACCCTTTGTTCTTGTTTCATGTTATCATGAATGAATGCATGACTTTATACTTTTGTATCAGCAGCAGGTAGCGGGATTAATCTGAGAGGATGTCAGTTTGAAGGAAGAAATTATCAGGATGGAGAAGATTGGAAACCTGATACTTGTGCAGTTTGTAGATGTGTCAGGGGAAAGGTGGAATGTAGTCGAGAAGGATGTCCAGGTATGTAAATATTATATTATGATTAATAATCATAAACTTTCCATTAAAATCAAGTCAAGATGATTCAATCATTAAAAATCTGTACTGGGTTTTAAGATGCTAACTGTGATGACGTAGAATGTCCCGAAATTTCGTGCACAACTCAGCAATATATACCACTCGGTCAATGTTGTCCAATTTGCGGTGGTAAGGGAAATAAGTTTAGCCGTTAATTGTAAATTTTATGTGAATAAATTATTATGCTGCTGTTTTGCTTAGATGATGACTTGGGCGTGACAACTACAGCTCCACCTGGACCAAGAGTAAGCTTTTCATGGTACTAAGCTGGTGGAATTGAAATAATGATGCTAACTGTTTTTTAAATTACCATTTTCAAAGGGAGATCCTGGGTTTGATGGTCCAAGAGGATTGAAAGGTGATGTTGGTGCCTCTGGATCACCAGGTTTTCCAGGAGAACCTGGGTCACCTGGACCTCCAGGGCCAACACCGGATGTAAAACTTGAAAACAGATTCTCATTTAAAAAATTCCATTCCAATGAAGTTGAAATTTAGCATCAATTTGTATGTGTTTTGTAGATTACTCCGTTTCTTAGTCAACTTGGATCTTCCCAAGGAACTGGAGACAAGGCCCCACCACCGGATGCATTTCAATTTCTGCAAGCTCAAACGGGACCAGTTGGCCCCCGTGGTCCGCCTGGTAAGGTTTCTTATAATATTTACGCATTTTAATGTGTATAATAAACCTTAATGGAACATTTTCTCTGTGTGATTAACAGGTCCTCCTGGTCCACCCGGTCCACAAGGTTTTCAAGGAATGAGAGGAGAGGGTGGTGAAGCTGGACCTTCGGGAGCAACAGGACCTGCAGGACCAAGGGGTTTAACTGGACCACCAGGAAAGGATGTAAGCAAGAAAATAGATTAATTATTTATGTTGTAAGCAGGTGATGATCATCTGTGATGTAATCTTTACTAGGGAGAACCAGGAGATGATGGTCAACCAGGGCCACCAGGTCCAGCAGGGCCTCCTGGACCAAGAGGGCTTCCTGGAATGCCTGGTTTACCGGGTGCGAAAGGACACAGAGGATTCCCAGGTCTTGATGGAGCCAAAGGAGAGCAAGGTATGCCTGGAGAGAAAGGTATGGGAGGATTAGCTGGACCGCCAGGACCTCAAGGGCCGATGGTAAAATTTGTAGTTTGTTTTGCTAGTACTTTTAAAAAATGTTTGCAGTAAACTAACTGAAATTTATTTATAAAAATAGGGACCTGCTGGTCCTAGAGGAGAAAGAGGACGTGAAGGACCACCTGGGCCCCCAGGTTTAAGAGGAATTGATGGAATTGCTGGACCACCGGGATTGCCGGTATGCATATGAATAACTCGTATGATATTTCTGAACTAACTGTTTTTTTGACAAATCAGCATATTATTTACTTATATGTTGGTAGGGAGCGATTGGAAAACCAGGTCCTCCAGGATTTCCAGGAAGTCCTGGTGGCAAGGGAGATCAAGGTGGTATTGGTCCAAAGGGAGCTCAAGGTTTACAAGGTCCAAGAGGAGAAGGAGGACGACCAGGAACTCCTGGTGAAGGTGGTGCACCAGGTCCACCAGGAAAAGATGGCGCGCCTGGAGAGAAAGGTTCACCTGGACAAGCTGGTGCTCCTGGAGGACAAGGATTCCCTGGTCCAAGAGGTCCACCTGGATTGTCTGGAAGCCCGGGACCGGGTGGAGCTAAAGGAAATCCTGTAAGTTTAAAGCAAGTTGATACACAGCAGTAAAATATCAGGACGTATTTCTTAAGCATTGCATATTTTGTTAGGGTATGCCTGGAGAAGCAGGACAGAAGGGTGAACCAGGAATGAAGGGAGAAGGCGGTGCCCCTGGAGCTAGAGGATTGCCTGGTGCCGGAGGCGCGCCTGGAAAACGAGGAAAACCTGGTCCCAGAGGTCCAACAGGTCCTGCTGGACCACCTGGAGAAAGAGGACCCGCTGGAGGAAGAGGTATGCCAGGAGCTGACGGTGCCCCAGGACCAAAGGGACAAGGAGGTGACAGAGGTCCACCTGGACCTGGTGGAGCTAAGGGTGCTGGAGGTGAACCAGGAAGACCTGGACCACCTGGTTTACAAGTAATGTAGCACATAGAAAGTAATCTGCAGGAATGCATCATTGGAACATTTGCGTCTCAATCAATTGTGTATTTTGTACTTAAAGGGGTTAAGAGGACCAGTAGGAAGACCAGGATTGCCGGGTAAAGCTGGAGCACCTGGAGAGCGAGGTTTGCCTGGACAAGATGGAAAGCCTGGAGACCAAGGTATGATGGGGCCGCCTGGATTGCCTGGACCGATGGGACCACCCGGAGACAAAGGATTAGGGGTACTAATTGTTGTTTTTAGTGAAATCATTAACGAGTTTGGCCTTACATTAACTTTGATTCTCATTTATGACAGGGAGAACCAGGAAAAGACGGAGAACCTGGAGGAATGGGTGCTCCTGGACCTAGAGGTGACCCTGGTAAAGATGGTGGAATGGGTTTGCAAGGTCCTCCTGGTTTACCTGGACCGGAAGGTGGACGTGGACAGCCAGGACCACCAGGTCCGAGAGGATTCGGGGTTTGTTTGAACACACATTTAGTCATAAACGTTGCCTTAATTGAACTTATCGATTTGTGATTAGAAAATCTTGTTTTACGTAGGGATTGCCTGGAGCACCTGGTGCAGCGGGACTTCCCGGTAAAGATGGTGAAGGCGGTTTGCCTGGTGCCCAAGGTGCCCCTGGACCAAGTGGTGGACGAGGAGAAAGAGGTTTCCCTGGAGATCGAGGACCACCTGGTCCACCTGGACCCCCAGGAGGAAGAGGAGAACCTGGAATGGGAGGTGCTGAAGGACCTACGGTAAGTTCATTGCCAACAATGAATTTCTGTTGGTATCATAAAGTGTACTCATGTAACAAAATGCTCCAATATTGTTATTATAAACTGACAGGGACCACCGGGACCTAAAGGAGACAAAGGACACGCTGGACCACCAGGATTATTGGTAAGTTCTGCCTCGTGACTTTTTTAATGAATGCATTGTTGTAAAACATGCGATTATATTTTTGTATGTTTCTTTGATATTAGGGTTTGCCAGGAGGTAGAGGTTTGCCTGGTCTGCCTGGTGAAAAGGGAGAAAGGGGATCACCTGGAATGATGGGTGGTGCTGGACCACCAGGAAGGGGAGGAGAGAAGGGTCCTCCAGGGCCAATCGGACCTGCTGGACCTCCTGGAGAACCTGCAGATCGTGGAGATCCTGGTCCACCTGGTCTTCCAGGTATGTAGTTGCAAAACTTTTTGAGTAATTATAACTTATGAAACACTAACGTGAAGGTTTAAGGTTTATAAAATTATGTTTTGATTTTTAGGTGAACCCGGTGGTGTTGGAATGCCTGGTGACAGAGGTCCCGGTGGTCCTCCTGGACTTCAAGGATTCCCTGGACCACCAGGAGCTGGAGGTGCAATGGGTCCCAAAGGAGAAAGAGGATTGCCTGGTCCTAAAGGAGAACAAGGTGCGCCTGGAAATCTCGGAAAACCTGGAGATCAAGGTGCTCCTGGTCTTCCTGGTTTACATGGTGGTAAGGGAGGTCGTGGTGAGCCTGGAGCTAGAGGAGAACCCGGACCACAAGGACCTCCTGGTCGACCTGGTAACGCTGGACCTCCTGTAAGTACCCTGAATACATGCACATACTATAGTTTGCGCAGTTAATCAATAATTACATTTTCTACAGGGAATGATGGGTGCGCCTGGACCTGCCGGAGGTATGGGTATGCCTGGTTTGAAGGGTCAAGGTGGAGAACCTGGTAGAGGTGGTGCTCAAGGTCCGATGGGACCGCCTGGAGCTCCCGGTCCAGAAGGTCCAAAGGGTGAGGGTGGAGCTGAAGGTCCGGGTGGTGCTGTTGGAAAACCTGGTAAGTATTTAATCCGTTTGGATTATATTGTCTCCATATTCGTATGATATAACTGCATTTTGCTGCTATCTACTACCTTTAGGTGCGACTGGTCCTCCTGGAGATCGTGGATTACCTGGAATGCCAGGACCGAGCGGGCCTCCGGGTCCAAGAGGTCCCAGAGGAGCTGGAGTAATATATAATACGAGTTTTAACAGATGTACTTTTAGTTTGCGTGATCAGTGCTTGAAAATGTTGCTCTTTATTTCTTCATGATTAGGGAGAGCCTGGTCCACAAGGTAAACCTGGAGGTGAAGGACAACGTGGAGAACCGGGTATGTTGGGAGCTCCTGGTCCTGCCGGAGCTGTTGGAGAACCTGGACCTGAGGGTGCGCAAGGAAAACCAGGACCTCCTGGTATTGGTGGACGACCAGGAGACAAAGGACCACCAGGTCCTCCAGGAATGATGGGATTGCCAGGGCCTCAAGGCTTGTCGGTACGGAAGTCAACCAAAGTACCTAGCACGTTACATTTTAATTTGAGCAAAGATAAATTAAATTTTTCTTTAAACAGGGTCCACCCGGTAACGTAGGACCTCCAGGTGCTGGTGGAGAAAGAGGACCTAAGGGAGACGCTGGACCTCAGGGTGTTGAAGGTCCTACGGTAAGCTTTGCTAACATTTTTGCCTTCTTAATGGGAATATGCCCTTCAATATGGAAATCGTTTCTTTGCAAACAGGGTGGCAGAGGAAAACCAGGTCCACCTGGACCACAAGGAGGCAAGGGCGAGAAGGGTGCTGGTGGAGCAAAGGGTGCTAAGGGACATAGAGGTTTGATTGGTTTACAAGGTCTTCCTGGTCCTGCGGTAAGAAATGACGACATAAGTAAAAATATGAATTTACGTTTCTATGAATAAACTGAATTGATTCGTATTCGTAGGGTAATCCTGGAGACAGAGGGCCATTGGGACCACCAGGTCCTCCTGGAAAGACTGGAGACGTCGGAATGAAGGGTAATGAGGCGAAAACTATGATAAATACGGATAGTCGCATTAAAATTTGTTGAGTAATGAATTTATCAACTAATTTTTTATCACAGGACCTGCTGGACGTGACGGAGTTATGGGTCCACCCGGTCCCATCGGTCCAACTGGACCAAGAGGAATGCCCGGTGAGCCAGGTAAAATGGGTCTTCCTGGTCCTGGAGGACCACCTGGTCCACCCGGTCCTCCTGGAGAGTCCCTTGGATATGACGCGGCAACTCTTGCAGCTCTCATGGGTCAAGGTCAAGTCAAGGTTTGTGACAATACAAGTCTAACATCTTAAGTAAGTACTCAGGTCATATTTCTAATATTGTTTGAATCGCTGCAGGGTCCAGATCCTCTCGCTGGTGATGAGCCTTATAAGATCCTTGGTAAGGAGATCAACGACGAGGAACGTAGGAAATTGGTATTGACAGCATATGAACAACTTAAAACGACATTTGAAAAGTTCAAGAAACCATCTGGAGATAAGAAGTCACCAGCAAAAACTTGTAAAGATCTGGCCATCGCTCATCCTGACATGCAATCTGGTATGCCCTTTTTAAATCGAATTTAAATGAAATACTTCATTTAAACCATTAATTGATAATTTCAATTTGTGAAACAGGTGACTACTGGATTGATCCGAACGCTGGAGACGAACGTGATGCTATATTGGTTTTCTGCAGAATGGAAGACAAAGCCACTTGTATATATCCTAAACCCAACAAGACAGGCGAGCTTAGTCCGGAACTGAAAGCGAATGGGGACTACTGGTTTTCAGAATTAGAGAGGGGCTTCCAGGTAAACTTAATTAGTCACCTTAAATTATTAGAATAAAAATTGAATAGTACGTAAATGCTCGTCTGTTTCTTAATTATAGTTCACCTACAAAACAGACGGCAATCAAATGACATTCCTACAGCTACTCTCAGCGAATGCAGAACAAAATATAACATATCACTGCTTCAATTCTGCGGGTCACTACGACTCTCAAAAACGAAGTTACCGAAACGCCTTGAAACTAATGGCTTGGAATGATTTGGAACTGACAGCGAGAGGAACGAAAAGAACAAGATATAACGTGTCAGAGGACGAATGTCGGGTAAGTCACATTTTTTGTCAAATCACATATAAATCCTAATATGAGTAGTATATTTGGTTAACTAATTGTATTCTTTTTTAACAGTGGAAGAAGCCCGAATGGGCAAAAACAGTAATAACTTATAGTACAGACAAAGCAGTTCGACTGCCGATAGTAGACGTGTCAATAAAGGACATTGGAGAAAAGGATCAAAAGTTCCGGTTAGAAATAGGCCAAGTGTGCTTCACTTAGGATTTTTAATGTATTTAATGTTATTATTAGAGCAGTCTGACGTCATTAAAATACATATTATTACATTTATTATGATTGCATTGTAAGTATACGATTTTTTCTCATTTGTATTTTTTAAATTTTTCCATTGAAATTTTTACTTGTTAATGTATTTATTATTAGTTAATATGTAATATGGGTTCTTTACGTACTTTATCTGTTTTTGTACTTTCTTTATCCATAATATTTATGATTTATGTAATAATTGTGTGTTTCAGAAAAAAACGTGTGTGAACGTGTGTCGCCAACTTTTTATTTATTTGATTGTTTTTAATTGCGAGGTATTTTTTAATCAAGGTTTTTGTTAGACTTATACTATTTATTAATATTTTAACTAATTTTATTATTTATAAATACCTAACTGTGTATCAACACTCTTTAAAATAGTCTTGAATCAATATTTATGTGTACAAACCAACGTTAAAACGAAGACAACCACTGCCAAACCAATTTTTCTTCCTGATTCAACGAAACATGGTTACATTTTTTATTAATTTTTTTGTCACTGCCATTCTATAACTGACTAAGATAGTATAATTATATCTAAGAATAAGTAAGTTATTTATTCACTTGGTACCCATAATTTTTATGTAAACCTTTCTATAATAAATTTAACATGAGATGTATTTAACTGAATAAACGATTTTATTTCATGGTTTGTACGCTGCTATAATCGGAAAAATACGTATTGATTCTTTTGACATCTTAACTTTCAATCATGAAAAGTCATTTACCAAAGACGCTACTTTTTTAATATCAAGTGACGATGCTGATTTTTAATTTTTTAAATGTTTCGAATTACCCCATAAAGATTTTTTAGCCAATTCTTTAAGTCATAAAATTATCCGTGTACACGGAAACAATTTTATGGTAATCTCGGCATTGACATGAAATCTATTTGATGAATTAATGTTCCATTGTCTTTGTAATTTAATTATTTTCTTCTTAATCTACGCATTTTTTGTATCAACTTGGAACGATGCTTTAGAACATGGATCAGTAGTACTTTTTCTCAATTCCAACTAGTACACACGGTGTTTTAATTTTTTCCTCGTTAATCATGTTCCTGAATATTATATATAGTTTCGAGATGGCTTGTTGCGACGCCGACGATGTTGCAGTAGTCTTATATTATGGTATGCTACTTGGTGTCCTTATTCCAATAAGCTTAGTGGTAAGTTGATAACATTTTCTAGACTATTCTTACAGTGCCCATTGTTAAATTATTTGTCACTTTGCTTTGGTAATTTATCTCTTTCATTTGATTTTAGGTACACAAGATGTACAAGGATGCCCTACTCAGTAATGGACAGAATCAAACCTCTGCTGCACCACCTGTTATACCACCTGCTGTACCAGCCGTTGGGGAGACAACTGTTTAATTATGAATTAAGATGGACACCATGTACTAAAAACGAACAACCCAATCCGAATTATTGGTTGATTTAAAAAATATATATGACAACACGTGGGTGGGTAGTAGATAGGAGAGCAATAATAGTGAAATTAATTGTAATACTAAAATATGCATGCCAATGATGTTTTTCTTTTAATTTTAGGACTAATTGTAAGTTAATAATTAATTGTTGAATTTATTAAATGTTTTGTTTCATGCATGAAATACCATTGGTAATAATGAAGGACTTTTTAATATTGGGAATAATGAAGGTGAAAATAAATTATCACAAGTTTTTTTTGGATGACCAATAAAAATAAAAATATTTGTTATTTTATGATGCTAACAATACAGCTCAATTATTTTCACAACTAAAATTACCAATAAAATTCATTCTAATAACTCATTAATAGCATTCTTCATTCTGACTTCTCCAGTTTCCCTATTTCTGTTCAAATTTTTCTATAAGAATCGACATGCATTTTAGAAGCGCGATAATAGTGAAACCATTTAAGTCGGAAGAATGGAATGCCGTTTTTGTATGCAAAAATGAATTGACGAATAGAACACATGTAATTACGAAAACGAAACACAACGACGGCTATTATTTTTTTTATTTTCCTTGTATTTTTTAAAATTACCATTTTAATTAATAGATTTTACATCTGGCCATTACAACATAATTATTAACCATCAAATTTACGTATTTTCTGACTTATTACATTTTTTCATCAATTTTACATACATATTTACACATACAAGTACACGTTTTATTTTCATACGTCTCGACATGTCACACCTTTTTTTATCAACACAACAACAATAATGAATAAATTTATTATCGTTTAATTATCTATAGATAAGTATGATTCAACATGTAAAACTACAAAAGAAATATAGTTAATAAAAAACGAAAATTTAATACATCCTTCATTTTAACATTCATTTCTCGTAATATTTTCACAACGCATTGTTTAATGATGCAACGAGTTAACTAATTTTAACGGAAAAAGCGGAAAAATGGCAGAGATTCGGAATTTTTTTACTAATATTTGTAAAGTTTTGTCCAAAAAAGTTGAATTCCTAACTTTATATCATACATTCACAATAATATGTTCATATTTCTCTTCAATCTCAATTTACACTTTGAATTAAATACAACAATGGGTACAACTATTGTCTATTCTTCTACTTTGAGTTTAAGTTCTACAGTAAGAAAAAACCTGAAACTTGGTTATTTATTTGGCAAGATTTTAATATTTTGGATATCAGAATGCAAAACTGTTTTTATGAGTACAATTTGAATACGCATAATTATTATAGGCATATTGAGTTTGCCAGCGTAATAATAATGGCAGAGGTTTAATAATAGGAGTAAATAGTAGCAGTATTTTATAACTAACGATAGCTCTAATTAAAATGGAAGGTTATGATTCTCAACATCATTTTAACTATTCATCATTAATGAACAAAAAAAAATATTAATACCAGTTTAATATCAATCAGTGAATTGGAGATTTTCTTCTTGGCAAATTAATTAAAATTGTAGTAATAATTAAGTACATATATTTTTGGCATTTAATAATACTTTAACTTTTGCATCCATCATTACATGGCACAGAAATTCAGTAATAATTCATAAGCAAGATTTAAAAAAAGATTGCACTGCTATAGTCGTCATCTATTAACGTAATATTTAAAACGATTGACATGACAACTTTTAGAATACATGCTAGAATTTCAAAAGATTTATATTTATAGTTAAGTTAAGCATATTATTATTCCAGATTCAATTCATCAACAGTATTTTCATAAAACCATCTTCCAAAACTCACTATTTTATACACAAAATTCTAACTACAAATATTATACGATGACTTAATTTACACTCAAAACTACTGTCATATGTATATTTTTTTTATAAAAAACGGAATCTAAAACTGCATCTGTGGAATTCTTTGTTGCTGCGTATTTTTTTTTCTTAACCCTTTTCTAAACAATGAAAAACGACTCATATTACATTAGTATGTATACTATGTATATACAAACGAATTATAATGTATAATAATTATTATATTGTAAAGCTTTGCTGTGGTAGACCAATTCTGCGATGATTTTGACATTACTCCAAATTACTGCAATAAGAGTAGTAACACTAAAAGCTGCAGTAACAGTTATTAAAGTAGTTACAATAATAGTAGTAGTACCACTAGTTTGATGAAAAGTAAAAGATGATTTAGAAGTAAAAGCCAGAAGGGTGGTGGTGGTGGTAGTAGAAAGTGGAGAAATCCTTACAACTTTTTTAGCGCTGTCTTGTCACTTGCAAGTGTGAATGTCAGTTCGTGTTATGCACGGCTTGCATTTGACATAGCAGCACCAGATAAATTTACATTGGCAACGTTCCACTTTCTTCACAACCTTTAGCATTAATAATAAAATTTATTAAAACTATGTTTCATATAAATTACAAATGAATAGTTTTAAAATAATTGCATACCTTTGTATTAAATCCCCTTCCACAGCAGAGTATACTGCAACGATCGGGACCATCTGATGTCTTATTACAAAGACGTCCTGTAGTTCCCAGGATTCCTTTTTCGGTGTCACTTTCGCAGTAATCCGGCGATTTTCGAATATGCACCAGTTCAGCTTTACCAACTGGGAATTTCCTGCCACTTTTTCTCCGTAAACGCTTCTGTTGCTTTACAGGAACCTATATAAAAATTACATTGCAGTCAATTAATATCATATTTAAAAACACAAAAATTAACACAAAATATTGATAAAAAGCTGACAATTTTACCTGCACTGACTTTTGGTACTTCTTCTTCAAGAAGTCACCCACTTGAGAAAATGTTGGAACATTTTTCCAACAAGTTTTCAATTCGCAGGATCCAGATACCCCATGACAACGACATTGCATTCTCATGAGATGTGCAACAGCCTTAAAAACAAAAAATACATGCAAAATTACAATGATGCCTCTTAACAAAGTATTTATTTAAGAAATTACTGTTACTGCATTTATACCTGTCGTCCTGCCTCGTTGTTATGTAGATTCATCAAGCTTCTCACATTTTTATTCTCCCATGATTTCGACTTTTCCGGTGCGTCCACAAATTTTCTGGAGAATTGAACACCGAATTTGAGGTTGTCACTGAAATAAACCGTGAAACAAAGTATTTGTCAAGTATCATCTTTTCATCTCCGTAGATGTCGTCACTATGCATTCAAGTGACTTCAAGAAAACTTTACTTCTCCTCTTCAACTCAAAATATATATTTTACAGTTATTTTCACAAAACATAAGTCAATAAATTTCTCATAAAAAGGTGGTGGTTCTCATTTCCCTTAAGTAAATATAAATTATGGACTATGTCATGCCACCAAAACTTACCTGCAACCTCCCCACTTCCATCCCTCTGGAGTGGTACGCCCTTGTTTGCTGAGATCACAGGAGCATTCGTTCAATGCCCCAGAACTACACGCTTGTGTTATTGCGTGAACAACGCCAGCGCTTGTGACTGCATAGATAAATGCTGTTTCTTTGCTACCTGTAACACAAAACAAAAAACGGAATCCCATCCCATTAATTTAGAATACCCAATTAAAAAACAATTCTTTATCATTCTGAATCATAAAAGTACATAAAAAATATGATCAAGACCAAATAGTAGAAAAATGTTTATGAGTGCCCTAGGGTCAGATTTCCACGTGTCGTCATAAAATATACCATAATAAATATTTTAACCCTGTCTTGATCTTGGCATCACACAAATTTTCATGAAAAGTGTTTAGCATCAAAATTATGTTGTGACTTATGATTAAAAATGTAAATGAGAAGTAATTCTATACACAGTAGTGCGTATTAGCAAGGTGGTGGTAAGTGGTGTTGTATGTTAACCATAATTACAAGAAGAATAGATCGTAAATCTTTCCAACGAATAAATGGATAATAAGCTTTCCATGTTTTTTCGCCTCTTTTGCAATTAGGTTTAAAAGAGATATAAAAACGTAAAATATGGGTTTCAGCAGATTCTTCTTTGATAAGTTGCGTTTTCCCTGCTAAATATATGTACATATGCAAAACATTTGTATGCTCTTTAAACTCAAAGTACAAATCGCAACATTTCTCCGCATATGCTCGCGCACCCATCTTCGTTACCAAGCAATTTTAATCTTATAAATCTCCTGTAAAATTAGATGTGACTTTTTAATGCATAAATTTTAGATTGTGATTACTGATATGGGTAACATATTGTATATGAAGCTCTATAGAAAATAATCTTGTATTGCCGTTTGCCGGGATTTTGCAAATATCCTGCATTATATGCTTTTTTCTACAAGTTATTTCAAAAGTTAGCATCTCAACACAAAATTTTATTTCAAAGTACAAAGCGTTTTGGCCATGTCTCTTAAAAATTATATTCTTGCATTTTTCACTCCCACTCATCATTGTTTGAAAAAAACGCTGACAAAGAAATCAGAGAACCTGACATTATTGTTGATAAGCCGTGATTGATTATCCATAGCTACAGACCTTTGCTTGTATTCAGTATTGTAAAA
Organism: Entomobrya multifasciata; assembly: GCA_034693345.1. Classification (NCBI taxonomy): domain Eukaryota; kingdom Metazoa; phylum Arthropoda; class Collembola; order Entomobryomorpha; family Entomobryidae; genus Entomobrya; species Entomobrya multifasciata. The sequence continues at coordinate 18,159 of JAQFXM010001059.1, read as the reverse complement.
AAATATTCATCTTGCCAGAATGATTGGCAATATACGAGTTTCCTGTTTCACAAACTTGTAATTTCATGTTTTATGTTAACCGTGTGTTCTTCGTTCTATACTTTAAAAAAAATCATATTGCCATTTTCACATTAAAATATACATAATGTGCTTGTACTTGACTTGACTTACACGCATGTTTTACTGACACTTTAGTTGTACGATTGTATATTTCGTTAAAAATTATTTATTAGCTAGCACCTTTCGGTAATCTAACCGCTGTCAAGGTAACACCGCTCTTTTTTGTGACGAGGTAAAAAAAAAGTGACATGAACAACAAGCCGTTTGTTAGAGATTAAGATAAATATATACTATAATGTATTATATAATTGGGAAATATATAGAACAAGAGTAAGTTTTACAGAAAAAAAGATATTCATACGTACATAAAAAATGGTTTAATATTTTACGGCTTGTGCGATGAAAAAGTTGTTAAAAATCTTGCAATTTTTTTCTACTCGTAAAGATTTTATTATTGTACGGGTCGAATATACACGCTCATGTATGACTTTTAAAGATACAAATCAATGACGACATTTATGGATAGAAATTTTCTTCTCTTAATTGGATACGAATAATATGGTTATTCGGGCAAAAAACGAGTTTCTCCGTCACAATTTTTTACAAAATATATCAAGAAATACGACGCCAGTTTTATAGCATTTTAAAAGTATACATAAATCCCTTAAATAATAATCCATGTCTAGTCGAAATCCAAGCCATAATATCTCATTACACTACAATAGCAACCAGTTCAGTTAATTTATCGTCCAAAAGCGTATACAAAATGGCTAATAATCATGATGGTATTCTAGTATCTATGCATGTACAAAAAATTAGTTTACATTCCAGAGTGAGTCCTATTTTTCCAGTATGTTCATTAATTGATATTACTAAAATATGGATAGAGGGTGAAAATGCAGAGCGAGGAGAGATCCTACGATCTCTCTGTGAAAATGCGAATATGTCAGTGAGATCCCTTCTAGCTACTCATTCCTGTCCTCTCACAAAAACCCTGTATCGTATCCCGCATCTCGCCAAGTCTTTTCCCTTTTCATTAGTTCATCGCTCATTTTGTGAATAGCCTTAATTACAGAAAAAAAACGTCGGTATTCACTTGGTTGAGTACAAGTGCCGAAGGACACCACATCAACACAGCAACCCGCCTCATTATAATGTGGCGAATAAGTGCGTTTTGTTGTTATAACACATTATACCTGTCTTCATGTCTGCCTGCAAATATAATGAACACCGCGCAACGCTGCTGGGAGTAAAATACCAGATATATAGTAGCTATTGTCTTCAATTCAACTTGTCTTGAATAGATATAAAGTTTAATCCTGAATTTATTTATATATGTATTGAATTTTTTATTATAGCATTGTTTTTCCGCATCAACATCCAAAGGAATGCCGTGCCGTAGAAGATTTTACTTTTCTGCATTAAACACAAAAATAGCTTGCAGCCGGGGAATCATCATCATCATCTTTATGAAATTAATTGAATCGGTCCACAGTGTAAAATATATCAGTGGGGAAAAAATTAGATCACAATGGCGGCGGTTTTCATGTACTCAAAAACTAACAAAACTAATTGTCCTTGGAAACACGTGTGAAATTTTTGTTCGTGCTTAATCTTAAATTAGTTTATAAATTTGGATGAAAAATTAATTCATGATACTTATAATTTGTCACTTTAATTTAATGATTTTTTTTACACAATCGCTTTTTTATTGCCCAAAAATTATGACTTTACGCAATTATCAATCTAATACGATAAAAAAAAATACGATACAATTGTTGTTATTGCTTGACTTTGAAAAAAAATGATTGGAGGTTATGTTCTATTAATTCATGCAGATGGATAAAAATTTTAATTATTTGTATTTATCCACTTATCACGCATTTTATTTTGCGACCGACTAGACGATATTTAATACATAAAATCTTATCAATAAAATTAAACAAAAAATAAAACAAATCATGCATGAATCAAAATTATCATAAATAATCAATCATCATGACTTCAAGTTGCAGTAGCGATTAGCACCGGAGTGCAAATCTGTCAAGTTGCAAGAAAGAATATTTTTTGGAAATTTGTGAACAAGTGAATCCCAAAAATGCCATCTGTGCCTTTGTTTCTTCTCACGTTTTTCTCCAAGTTCAAGAAAAACTTTAACTTGAACGCGATTCCAGAGACATACTTCTGGAAATCCCAGTTTGAAGATTTCGATCCCCGTGATTTTAATACTCCAGTGTCTCCATATTACGTAATCTATAGATTCGTGTACATGCTTTATTTTGTTGTAACACTTTTGACATGTTTTACCTGTCTCCAAAATGAGGACTACTTTTACCCCGTGTATTTAACAAACCAAACAATTTGCCTTCAATTTTTATACGCAGCCATATCCTTTTGTTATGTTCTCCGAATCAAGTTGTCAAAAAAATTTCGAGGTCCTTTCAATTACGACAAAAATCATCTTCCATTCATTGCAAAGTTGATATGGATTCTAATGAATGTGGTCTACACAGTTCCCTACGTAGTATCTCTTGTATACTGGACATTCTTATCTGATGATCGAAAGGAATTCAAAGACGATTGCAGATTCCGAAGAAACTACTTTACCCACGCGTTAAATGCTCCAGCTGCCCTAATTGACGCAGTAATTACCTCAGTTCCTATCAAATTTTCACACTTTGTCTTCCCTCTTGTTGATGCACTGTTGTACTCTACTTTCTCCTTAACCTATGAAGTTTCCGGTGCACCACTTCCAGAAAACGCAACCTCTGTTTACACCATTCTTTATTGGAAAAGTCCAGAAGGGCCAGGAGCAGCTTTTCTGACATGCACTGGAGCAATGGCTGCAGGATTAGTGCTTTTCACCATATTATGCTGGGGTTTATCTCGTGTCAAATTTATAGCGGCTAGATACCTGAATTGTGGACCAGAACAGATACCAACTTGCTCACCAGATCCAGCAAAAGAAGTTCCAACCGAGTCCGCAAATGGTATCAAGCTTAGCACATTGGAACCACCAAGTTTAGATCCAAATGGTTACTTTGGAACCCAAAACCCCAATCCGTTTAGAGAGATCTAACTATAATACATTTTTTTGAACTGTAATTTTAAAATTTAGGAAATATTTTCCAAATATGTTTTTTTTCTTTTTGTTCCATTTATTAACTTTAATATGATGATGTTATTAGCCTACTTTTTTCAAATCCATATAAAATAATAAATATATCAACCTATATAACATGCGTGTTTGCAAAGTGGTTTATTTATTTTTTCATAAAATGGAAATAAAAATCGTATTGTTAGTTTCACAATTCCAGATAAAAAGGTAACATGGTCTCATTTTTTCCACAATTCATTTTTTACCATCACCACCGTTATCCTGGTTACCATCACCGTCTTGTTACACTTTTCGACTCAACTTTACTAGCAAAAAAACAAAAACTGCCTACTATTTTATTTATGACAATTCCCACGTTTTGGAATACCCTTTTTTGTTGTTTTCTTCATTTTATAGTATATTGCACATAAGTGTTCTGTAAAGTAAATTTTTTAAAAGACAATATTAGTTTTATCTGTGCTTGTTGTGGAGCACGCAGTCTCTTGGTAACAGTATTGCTACTTGTATAGAAAGCCATGTAACGTTTGCAAGAAAATTTTGATAAGGATTTCCTACCTATTTTGTTTGGAATTATTTGATCCTGATTCTTTTTTTTCTGGTACAGTCATGGTAAAAAATATATAATACTATCGCATATCGTGTGTCGTGTATATACTTTTCTTTCAACCATCAACCATGTAATATTGCTATGTATGTCTGTATGTAAGCAGAAAAAAGTGAATAAACAACAAAGACATGAAAAAAGCCTATAAGCGTGTGTGTGTGTACAACTAAACGGAAGAAAAAGTTGTGAGAGAAAAAAAAGACTAAAAGCACATTTCCTACATGTTATGGGACAATAGCAACAACGAACGACCCTTTTCCTACCATCCATTGTATTCACCGTAAAACCTTTTGTAAATAAAATGGCATGAGGATATTGTGAAGAAATAGCAATTTTGCTACTTGTGCACAACTATATAATTTGGAAATATATAGGAGTACATGAACAAAAAAATATAGAATTTTAGATTGAAACTTTCTTTGTTGAGGGAACCAAGGGAGAAAAAGAATAAGAAAAAAAAATCTGGCTACTTACTCCTATTTGTAGATTCAAGAGTCAATAACAACAACAAACAGGGCAAGAAACAAGAGTAAAAAAATAATAACAAAAACCAAACAGAAATGGGAAGAAGAAGAACAAAATGTCTTTTATTTCCTTTTAAGCCCATAGTACTTTTACCAAAAATACGTACAAATGTCCTCGGATTCGGATGCGATGTAGCAACACATATAGATGTACATACGTGCTAAATGTTTAGAAGAAAGGTCTAAAGTGAAAGAAAACTGGTACATAATATTTAGAAAGCTACAATGCATGTTTTTGCCCAATGAAAGTGTGTACTATAAGTTGTGGTGGTGCATGTTATGGGATACTTTGTTGTAAATCGTGAATAGTTTACGAGTCTTGGGTCGCTAGTTTGATAGTAGACGTAAAGTTAGGACTTTTCTTCTTGTGTGTTTTTTCTCAAAAGGCGTCTACTGGAAAGATGTAAACGTTAATTTAATATTTATTGTTTAATCCACTTTATATTAGCTAAATATATTTTTAACAATGTAAATATCAACTTATTACTTATCGGTAATAATCTGTAGGATTTAAATGGATATAACATTATTATCAAGTTGTTATATTATGTTTGGGAATGACATGGACAAAATATACTTTTTGTATTGTTGTCCAGCAACAGTTCAACCGATCTCAATACCAAGTTGACAGCTTTATAGTTTTGTCAACTTTTTGGACGTTTGGAAAAGTTTACTTTGTTGTTGTCATAATACGTTTGTCGTGTAGGAAGAACACTGAACACGAACATGTTACAAGAGACAGTGGACGGAAACTGGCTTTGACAAGTTTATTTTTAAATTCTATTCAGTTTTAACAAAAATGTATGGTCCAAAATGAGCACAGATGAAAAAAATAGCCAAAAACCGGTGAAATCAAATTGAATTTGTGTTTTCATATTTGTGTCGTATGAAAAACATAAGATTATTTTATTTGGATGTATTTTCATCGTTTATTTTGCTGCAGTGCCAGTTTTATTGTCGATAGTTTGAGATAAAATCATTCCAAGATTCAGCAATATACAAGAAATATATACACCATTTCCGGTTTCTTAACATATATATTTTACACAAAATATTTTTTATCTTTCAGAAAATATATCTTGCAGCAATCATTCCTTAAAGGCAATAGATTAAAATGGTTGAATGTATGATCAATTTCTGTAAATGCAATAATCTATTATTTAGCTTCTAGTCAATTCTGAATTTATTATGGAATAGCGAGGAAATCAATCGACTAAGCTTATAAATTCAAATCGTTAGATGTATATACATAATCACTTGGTTTGGTCTACGGTCTACTATATGCACATTTTTTTAATCTCTCAGTATTCAATATTTTGATCACTTGTCTTACTGGAGAAACTATGGTTGTCTTGTACAATGATTTTGTTCACGCTCATCCATTCATTCTTTGTATGTTAAAAACTGAAGATGTCTGTCATGTCATTTATGTTTATTCTATTTTTACTATGAAAACAAATACATTTTTTACGAATCTTCTCATATTTCATGAAAGCCACAATAAAAGCTGAAGAAAAAAACACTTCATCTCATTGTACTAATGTTAGAATTTGTTGTTGTGTAAAGTATTATATTTATGACATATCTTTTCAACTAATTTGTTCAATTCTACTGATTTTGTATGGATACATCTCAATGCACATTTTGGTTTTGACATCATATCCATCCATCTTCAAAATTCTTTAGATGAAAGCTATGTGGATTGAGTAGTGAAATGATCACTGAGTTAATAAAATCTTTTAATAAGTATAAAAAAATCCGGAAAATGTTGAAAGTACAACCCTTCCATATGCAATGGATACGGCGACTACCGTGCTGTGGTTGCTTTTGGAATTAAACCACTAAATTACATTAAAGAACCCTATTTCAAATTTTTCGATTTTATTTCCTTTCACACAAGTCGCTTCACACAATTCCTTATTGTATTGCAAAAGGAAACGACTTATCCATTTGCCTTTCATTCTTAAACGCACACTTTAAGTTTTCCCCAAATTTCCTGTGATCGGAAATTCCATTTGTCACAACTGTGAACCATTAATCATACCAATAGGTTGAAAGGCGGGTGGAATAAAATCGAAAAAGAGAAAGTGGGAAAATGTGGTGCCATAAAATGGTCATAATATTTACACAGTGACAATGAAAGCATGGAGGGTGTACTTACTAGGATATAAATATTATGGACACACTTGTCACATGTGTACGTACTACGTACGCTTAAAAAAGTCTTTTTTTTAAATTATAGTAGCCACGAGAAGCTGCAAGAGGATAAAACAGTTGAATAGCCTAATAAATTTGATTTACTGTTTAGTGGATGCTGTGAGTTTATTTTAAAATAATAATAAAAATCTTAACTTATCAGCTTAAGAAGTGTAAACACATTTTTATAAAAAGTTTATTTTACCTTATGAAGAGAATCTCACAGTAAACGGTAGTGTTCTTAAACTAACATTCTCTTGTAAACAAATATAAAATTGATATATGACTGTTTCCCAACATATATAACAATTTTTTCTATTTTTAAATCTCGGCCAAAGGCAATAATTAAATGTTGCGCAAAGATATATGCATGAATACATTGTCTTTTCCATCTGTAGCTATTCGCATCTCCACCCACAACTGAACATGACTGTTAATGTAATAAAAAATAAGAATAATAAAAGTAAACGTGAAATTAATTTCCTTAACCCTTTTTCTTTTCTAAGCTCAACCTGCTGTCTTGAATACTTAACGTGAGGTTAAAATACCATTTTATCTTCTCAAATTCGCTGTTTTATGTACATATACTCAACAGAAAGCTTGCACTTGTAGGATCAATATCACAATTATCATTATTACATTTTTTCACCATTATTTCTTGCGTTTTATAAGTCTGGGCAATATATCAACAATATCTTCTTATGTATCTCTGACTGACTCCAGCTTAGCAGATCAAGTGCAACGTGTAGAGTCCTCCAAAAGGCAAACATTACAGACACATTTACACCACCACCATTACGCGATTCCACAAGAATGAGAGCCATTAGCGAAGGAATGAGTGTGAGGACGTGAGGAGAGGAGTATTCATTTACCCCTTTTTACCAACATAATTGCCGTGGCATCACGCATTTTAGCTGTATGGTCTTGCTCATTTATCTCAAGACGCAGCATGATTAGTTTTAATCAAAAGAACAATAATTCATGGAGTTAGGTAAGCGAGCGAACAAGTAACAAAGCCACTCTCTGTTTTCTTACAAAAGCTTTACTTCCTTCCCTAAAAAACCAACTGTGAGAACAAAAGGAAAAGACACACACTTCACCTTTTCCTTCTCTCCAATACATTTTTTTTCATTTATGGCAAGAAAGGCGAGTGAATGAGATAGTTTGGCTGAGCAGAAAGGAGAAAAAAATGTATCTGCCAAAAACGAAAAAAGATCAACCTCTTTGCCTAAAAAGGAAACAAGTTGTTCAAGTGACGCACTTGGTAACTACGAGCTGATGATTGAGCAAAATGGAAAAATAATCAAGATTATTCAAAAAGACAAATCCACTGATGATGATGAGTACGTATGTAGCTTAACTAATGGGCATGAATTATTAGCAAATGTTTTTTGGCTAGCTGGATGGTTATCATTAGAATTTTATTTCTTCCGATAAATACTCTGGTGTAAGTAAAATAGGTATGTATTTAAAAGGTAAGTAAGATGCTTTGCAACGAAAAAAACTGTAAAGAGACGAGCTCATAGCAACAATTGTCCTCCAGTTTAGTCAAAAGGTGTTTTTCATTTCCACTTTATACTACAAGCCCATTTACCATTATACTTATCAAGATAATTTGATTTGTGGATTACATGTGGACTACTAGTTACGTTAGTTATTTGTCTATGCGACACAAGTGAAAGCGTACACGTAAGTACTGCAGCGTTTTTTTGTCGGAAGATTAAGTCACACTTTACCCCTATTCCCCAGAGAGTGGTTCTGATTTAGGATACACATATGGACATGCCAAATGCCAACATGACGTTACAAATGGGGAAAAATTGCCTTTTTTAATACTCATTCTAGTATGTAGATGTCAATTTACTTATGCACCGCCACATGCTATTCAGTGTCCGAATAGGTTGGCATTAATAGTATGCAAAATTATTCCATTGTGCTGCTTCCTCTTCTCTTTTAAATGATGTGTTTGTTTACGCATATATTTCATATAAGAGTAGATACATGAATATATTTGAAAGATGGTACAAAACGGTTTCTTCATATTACCTTGTCACCTCCATTCTTTCGATTATAGGGAATACGGAGAGGTATTGATAAACTTTAGCTTGTATTTTGATGTGCATTTAATATCACTTGTTTTTTTGGCATTCGCACACACGGCATGTGTAATCAATATCTTGAGAAGTAGAATATTAACCTCGTTACTAATTTCATTCAAAGTATGACAGCGTTATAAACTAAACCATAAAAATTTGCGATGAATAATCGCTACACGTTCAATCAGATCACTTACGCCAAGTTCTGGCCCGAATTCATATTTTTAAAAAATCGTAAAAACTATGGATACCTCCACGTATAGCTAATTCTTTTTTACAATGAATAGTAGTAACAGCACACGCACCACCGCCACTGTTACCATTAAGCTTTCTAGAACAACTATAATGCATCAAGTCAACTATGAGGCCAACTGCTATCCTACAAATCACAACTTATTGAACCGTAATTTGCAGATGTTACTTTGCTCCCTTTTCGGAATAATTTCAGTGTGTTTGGGTGCTGGGTGGAAAAAAACTGGTGCTTTTACCTAAACCTTCTTCTTAATAACATTTAAATTTTCACGGAGAGGAGACATGTGTCTTTTCACTAGGTGCATCCTATCGTATCATCAATAAGCTTTAAAAAATATGGAGGAGAATTACTATGGTATGGTGGTGCCTTTCAGAGAACTAGCGAACTAGTCCTATCTTTTCAAGTGTCTATATTTTCTTCATATTTTTCAGCGACCCGTAATACATTTTTATTACAAAATTAACTGAATTAATTCAATAGCTATAACCATCCCAGTACCAGTCACATTATATGAACGTACCTAGTAAGAACGCTGTACACACAGGCAATTTGCCCTTTTACTTGTTACCACATTTAGTTGAGCACATGCCCAACAGAAATAATTATTAATTGTGCCTAATAACCAATAACAATGTTTACAAATGAGGATTAATCCCTCACCACACAGGCTTGGCATAAAGAAGACCTGTGGTTGTATTTTGGATGATTAAATTGGTGGGTTTGTCTTCATAAGCATTACCGAAACAGGATGTCGTGATTGTGATTTGTGTACCATTTCTCGGCAGGTGACACTCCTGCCATTTTTCAGCTAAAATAACTTTGCTAACATTTCTACTAGTTGACTAAACATCACAAGTACAAAGTCAAGTTGTTGTAGTTGTTAGATTTATTAGATTACCAAAGGAATTTCCCGCCATCTCTATCTATCTGGGAAGTAGTTTGCACAGCAAGGAATTATGGTTAAAGTGGCGTCACTGATGGTTATGATAATGATGTAACTTTTCGGTGATGATGTCGGTTTGGAGGATATAGTAGGTATGCGTATGGTGTGGGTGGAAATACACGAGAGAGTCTATCACACAAAATGTCGCTTAAATAACAAGCAAATGTGATACAATAAACGTTCTTAATGAATTTTCTCTGTTTTATCAAACTAACTTGTGTTTCAGAGGACGAGTACACGACACGATTACTACAGGAACATTAACGCAGCAAATATATTTAACCGACATGACAAGATGTAATTGCTGGTGAAACATGCATAATATTTAGTATACCATGCAGAAAATTTAATTTGATATAATATCAATATTTCTTGTTTGATATTCAATCCTAATGTGCTAGCTAAATGTATATCATTTAATCTTTCCATTTAAACTAATTTTTAATACATTTTTAATTTTAAGCGACAAGGCACGAAATAATAGGCGTAGAAAGCTCTTTTTTTTACAAAACTGTGTTATTTTTACGCATCACTGTTCATCTTGCATAGTGGAGGGTTTTTAATATGTTAAAATGTCCTAAAACAGAGTATTTTGCAATGTCCTGATGGCATCACATAAACATTTAATTTTATTGTATGGTTGTATGCAAAAATGGCTCTGGAAACACTTTAGTATGTCTTTTAGCATTTTGGTAAATGAATGAGTTTTGTCTCGTCATCATCATGATGCGCTGCCATGCCACCACGTCCATTTTATTGGTACTGTTAAGAATAAAGCAAACGTTTTATTAAAACCATGATCACTGTTGACGAGACTACTGCGATATGCGACTGTAATTTCTTGTAGCTTGTTGACTCCATTTGGAAGTGGTGCCTGCGATCATGAAAGTCAGACTATCCCTCTCTCTCTAAAACTCTGGCGAAGTATCTCTGAGAGAGAGAGAAGGATTCTCTTGATGATGATGGGAGGAAAGAAAAGGAGAATGCAAAAAGGAATAATATTTTGAGAACAGATGCGAACACAAACATCATCAAGAGTTAGCGAACAAATCGAGAAACACCACACCAACAATAAGTACAACGTGACTTTCAAGTAGTCCCACCAAAAATACAAAATGTTGGATCAGAGACCATAGTGCCCTGAGAATTTTCAAACTGTCTAACCATTCATTCATCTGTGCACTATGCACTACTGCACTGGCACGTATTGAAGAACAATGATGATAAGAGAACTAATTTAGACTCAATGATATCTATTGAAATCAACTCAAGTGATCCACTACAACAACTCTATATTTCGAAAGCTGTTCAGAAAGCAACGAAACAAAGAGAGGAGATGAACAACACATTTTAAAAAATAGGAAGAGGAGGAAAACATGACGATGGCAAGAACTGCTGTGTTGATTGTAATATGGACAAGAACGATGAAAATGGCGATGACGATGATGGTGGTGGCGTGGTGTGGTACTTAAGTTTACTTACACATCTGTACTTAAATACCAAAAGTGGACTATATAAAGGTTTACTAAAGATTATACCAAATGAAACATTTTTTTTGGAAATACCTCTACAAAATGTTTTCAGTAAAAGAAGCTAGTTTTATACTCCTTCAAAGTATCAACTCATCGCATTGTCCTGTTTGCCATCATTATCATCAGAGATCCAATTGTATTTAAACATGCCATTTTCATGTATTTCCTTGTCAACATTGTTATCTCATCATGTCCCAAACACACCAAAAACCTTTAAAACATGCGTATCTCTTTAGGACAACGGTAGCAGCCGCAGAAGCAACGGCGATGTAAACATATTCAAAAAAAAATAAAAACGCAAACCAAATCTAACCCACATTATTCTGCTCTCATTTTTCATTTTAAACGGAAAAAGAGCACATGAATAGCCTCTTTTTCATTTACCAATAAAAAAAGTCAATGGCTATCACGAAGGAAATAACAAAGTTGAGTTTTTTTAAAGGCTAAACGGATTCTCTATAAGATTAGTTGGTAATTCTTGCTGCTACACAGAAAAAAAGTGAGAAATTTTTCAAAAATAAAAATCTTTGGGTTTTCCCGATAAAAGCAAAAAGAAGTGTGAAGAGAAAATAGGGAAATTATAATAATGATACGCTGACTATCATCATCATAATAATAATGGGGATGAGTGAGACTAAACAGAAAACAGGGCTAGTAGCATTGGCAATAACAATGAAAATAGTGATGACGATGGTGATGGGATGTAATGCCTGTATGAATTTAATAGCAAGTTTTTTTCTTCTTCATAAGTGTCTACACTGTTTCAACGCAAGAGTCGTGCAGAAATGAGCGAATTATTCATGGATTCAAACTGAGAGAGTGTGTGATTGTGGTTGGTGATGTGATGATGCCGGTGTGGTGGTGATGATGGTAAAGTTTGAGTTTAAAGCTGTGACTATGCGAGAGCAATCATGAATCTTTTTCGCTAGCTTATTTCTGTGAGATTTTTGCTTTCCCTGTCAAATAGCTGTGTAATGTTGGGATGCACTGTGAAGACCCACCGCACCCATGTAAGACCATCATCATATCATCATCTCTATCATCACATCACCCACACCACCACCACTACCTCCATTATCAACAGCAACAAAGATGAGGTAGATGTGTGGTGGAGAAACATCATCGGTGGAAAGATAAAATGTAAAGCGAAAAAGAGCAGAGCAATCTCTTTTGTAAATCCGAAAAGAGATCCATGTGCATCAGCATCATCATCGTCGTCATCATATTTCCTTAGTATAGAAACCATTATGAGTAGAGTAGTGAGAGCGGAAGAGAGAAAAATTACATATACATATTATGAACGACAGAAAATTACAACAAAGTCTTCTTGTGTGTACACTGTGTACGTACTTGGCTTGCTTGCCGCGTACGCATCCCATCATGGGAAATATTGCATAGACACAGGGATTTCACCCAATTCGATTCGCTAGCTGAGAGTTGAGAGTGAAATCGATTTAAAATTCATGGTTAATTAAGGGAGATTACTTTTGATCCCTTTTCATTAAAAAATATAGAAGGGTATGGTTTTAGTCTTCTATCCAATTTCTGTATGTCTTTTCCGCATTTTCTATGCATTTTAAGTACGACATGGAATCAGCACAACAACTATATGCATAGAATAACTGCAATGTAGGCATTTTGTTGTAGAGCTTGTAAATGTTATGCTTCTATATTATATTTAGTTGAACTGAAAAGATGAGGAAATTTTCAGACAATTTTGTCTTTGTATTTATTTTCTATGTGTTTACAGCTTGTTAGTTCATTGTGCAGGCAGAGTATTTGAACAAGAAGTAACGGAGAATCATTCTCCAATTATCCACGCACTCCACTCCTAAATAATATATTATGTGACTTGGGTAAACTTTACTTTTATTTATTTGTCATGCTGCAAAACGAAATGTGCTTTTCTCTGTTTCACAGTTACAAAAACTATACAATTGCTTTGCAGCTTTTGTTTGTGCATCATGCACACAACTGCAACTGTGACTGCGTTTTATTTGTTATTTCCTTTTGTTATACAGTATAAAAATGTATAATATAAGAGACAATTAACCAGAAATATAAGTATAACCGTAATCGCCATATACATTACCAAATGTATTCTTTATATCTTTTATTGATCCCTTATCAGATTGTTAGGTAATTTTGTGCTTTGCCATCAGATTCAGAAGAATGCATTTCTTTTCATACTTTATCTTGTCTCTCTAAAGTAGCATTACATTGTTCTATTGGCAAGTTTCAATGTATTTGTTGTAATGAGAATTATTCTTGTGGAAATAAAAAGAAGAGGGATGATGATGATAGTTCATGTTATCTAAATGGAGAAATCCCAGGTAATTCTCCTGAAGACAAAGAGAGCTCACCTGAAAAAAATGTTTTACATGTGTAAATACGGGTAAACTTGTGAAGATATGGGTTTTTAAATCAATGAGAACATTACTTGTACAAGCATACATACTTGTACTTTCCTTTACTATTATATTTTTTGTCTATTGGTTTTGCCAAGTGGAAATTAGTGCCACTGTTGTTTCTCAAGCGTTCTCGTTGACGACAAAGGCATGACATGATGATATCATACCGGATCAACACAAACACAGGTCCCGTCACCGTCACAGAGACTCCCATGGCCATGCTTTCTGTGCTGTTGGCTATACCAAAAAAAGGCTCTCTGAGTTTGGCAGCAGGCAGCAACTAAAGCTGAAATGATGAGAAGAGAGGGAAATAATGGAAAGGAAGAAAAAGGGTTAAATCTCTCCAGTGAAATCCCACTATCTCTCTTTCTCTCTCTCAGAGGAAATGTCTAGTGATGCATGTAACGTCATTAAAAATTCAATCTTGTGAGCTTATCTTCAATGAAAAGTTGTATGTTTACTCATTCATATCCATTAAACCATCCTTCCAAAAACTTGAGGCAGAAAAGATCGGCACACAAACCACCCAGATCTGTTGTCAGCACAGACACACAGAAACGAGAAGACAGAGCACAGCAACAGAAGTGGGAATACAATACTTACAAAATAAAATTTTACTAGAGATATATTAACTTGTGCCTGAAGTTGGATTGGATCTAGTTTCTTCGTGTATTAGCTTTATATTATGTATATGAATTACTAGACCATTACATAACACAACTGATCACATTCATCCCGACCATATCCATAGTCACTGATATTTTGACTGTTATGAGCTGCTTATTTTCTAACCAACCCTTTGAACAAACTGTGTTGGAACATCATATCCTATTACATTTGGTTGCCATGTAAACAAGAGAGAATGTTTAGTGCAATGAATAACCTTCTTTTTTTAAAGTTTCATACAAAAAGAAAACAAAGAGAGAGAGAGATAAAGATAGAAACTGTGGGCATAATATGTACATTTTATTGTACATTTTTGGTGGAAAGACAGAGAGGACAGGACTCAGCAAAATCCTGGAAAACCGCAGACAGGACCACCGACATGCACCAACTGGAACCTCTGAACCTTTATTTGGTTTACTTATTAAACTAGTTCTTCTCCCACCACGCTGCCTGGTTTCCTCCGTCGAGTCGAGTTGTCACTTGTCATGGGATGCAAGTCAAGTACAAATACAGAGGGTGCAATATTCCTAGTGAAATATGTAGCGTTACCGTATTTAGTTTGTGGTAAAGAGATAACCCTGTTATCACCCCGTTTTCACAACAATCTATATACATAAAACTCGAAAAGAGCTATTTTTATATTCCAACTCATCGTTCGTGTCATTTGTTAAATACAGTAGCAGCAGGTTAATTTTGTAATTATATTTAATTAACTTAAATACTTACTGAATTTCATTATTTCTCTCATTTTTCCTTTAAATACAACACCAAACATTTATAGCCGGAATATGAACATACTTCATGCTTCCAGCAAACTTGTAAAATTTAATTAGTTGCTTCAATTCTGTTCAGAGACTGAGGCCAAGACAATTTCCTTGACAGATGAAATGGCATATATTGCAATGGGAACAGTAATTTTTGCTTTCTCTTTATATCCCGAAACAAGGAAAAATGGCCTCGACCTAGTATTCCTTCATTCAGTTCATTTCACAATAATGTACACATAATACATGGAGCCATAACGTCCCAACTCACGACACATATTTCATCCTACAAGCAACATGAACTATAATAATAGTACCGACAGTTTATTTAAATCATATTTTTTTCTACTAATGTACACGTCGTAAATTAATGATAAATGTTATTATGTAACATTGTTAAGTACACATATAGGTACATACATATTTATATTCCACGCTAATAAAGCAAGAAAACTATAATAATATCTGTTCACACAGTATTTATCCAAGATTAATGTTTTTAGCTTCTATTCGCATATTTTATTTGGTATACTTCTTCGGGCTACTACTAAAGTAGTTTTGTTGTATGATAAATAGTGATTCAGAACATAAACTCCAGATTTTCAGTCAAGTCACACACGCTCCATTCTCTCTCAAAGAAACAATAATATTATGTGGGATACTACGTTTCTCTTCTTTTTTCCTTCCACACCACCAGTTGTTGTTGCTTGCAGGCTGATGATGGAAGAAGAAGACGAAAAAAATCCTCGAGAAACCTCCAAACTTTTCCTTTTCCAAACTCTCTGTTATTTTACTTGCATTTTCCCTAACTTTTTTAACGTAATGTACTCAATGTGCTTATGTATAAGGAATAACATTCACAAACGACAAAGAAAATATATATGGTGATAGATAAGTATACCTATATATGCATTAAGTAGTGTATCATCGGCACTAAAAAGGATCATGCAATAGTTATCTTCTTCGTCTTCTTGATTTTCACCTAAAAAAACTTTCCAAATAAATCCTTCAGGATTTCTATGTAGGTTTGGTTGACTGGAGTCAGTCAGAACATTAAGGGATTAATTACATGACTTGATTATCAGGAACAAAGACGTGCTCTGCTCTGACTCTGGTCCAGTATAAGTATAATAGACAGACAGATGGAACATAAAACACAGTACAGTGCAGTATTTTGATATAGCTTACGAGAAATATACCTCCACGTGCTTATTTCAGCACAAGAACACATCATAATAATGATCGCTTTTCTTCATTACGCTATAATAATCATCATCACTGTCGCCTTCTTTCACAACAGATAACAAAAACGTACCTAATGCGATGAAAAAGGAATAGAGTATATACCCAACACCTTCCTCTTTTCACTAACATCATTTGGCCTCACCCTTTTTTTCTTGTATAGTCAACAGACTGAATATATAAACTCGTGCCATGATGACTTCACTGACGAAGGCTACACAAATCGTATGAAATGACGATAATAATATGATATGAAGTTGTACGTGAGAAATATGGCAAATCCTATTGCAATACATATACCAGAAAATCAACTAAAAAGCCAAATTTTCATCTTTCACTTCTCCATAACCAACACATAATGAACTCATCAATGTCTTCGTGAAAAATTTTATACTGAATTTTGAACTAAAGTTAAATTGTTCAACAGCCTTAATTACTGTTCATAAAAGAGCGAAATATTTACTGCATCTTTTAACAATAGTGTTTACATGATCATTATTCATTATCAATTATATATTGTTTCCTAAGTTGTGATGTGATGTGAATACATGTAGGCACGTGTGTGTGTTTTTTTAATGTGTTAAATATTAAGCAATAGAAGATATTTATATATGATGATAATAATAAGGATGCAAACACTAAGACAACGCTTCTTTCTTACACGTTCTTTCTTCAAACTTAGACAAAAGTAACTTATCAAACTCGTGATCAGAGGATCAGAGCGACATCATTAACAAACGCCGTATATGAATTTTCCTTCCTGTATCCATTCTTTCTCTCTTCACATTGTATATTTCCCCATCTCTCTCTCACTTTGACTGTTTAACTTTTATGGAGAGACGTTGCGTTCTGAGTGAGACTCAAGACGACAGCTTATGAATTACCATTAGTAAAGCTCAATCGCTTCATAAGAAAATTCGCCGACAGCGAGAGCGAGCGAAGAGCTTCTTGGAAGTTCACAATCATGAAATCGACTACGCGATTATTATACGGGTGTAAATAGTATATAGCAAGTTGTAAGTTACATATATCGCTGGCAACCAACAGCAGAAAAAAAGCATAACGTATAATTTGAGAAATCGCATCCTACAGTTCTGCTGGAATACTGTGCGGTTCATCATAAAAATATTGTGTATCTCTCCTCAGGGCACGGAGCAAGCAAAGTGATGCCGAAAAATGAAGTCTTTACACAAAGATATTATGTAACAAAAAAGTGCATAGCGGCAGCGGCTCAAAATATATGGATGTGATTTTTTTATGAAGCAGAGTAACATTTCTGAAGAAAGTTTATCTTGTAGAAAGAAAAAGTTACAAGGATTATAATTTTATTTGGTATATAAATATTCATTACAATAAAATACTGTGTATAAATAATATATAAACGCTTTGTTCATATACTTTGTTGTAATTTTTTTTTGCTAGCGTAAAAATTTGCTAAGGAAGAAGACCTAACAGAACGTCAAACCAGTCAGCCATCTTAAAAGTATTTATTACCATCATTTGATCAAGCATGCAAAAGAAAGAAAAAAAGATTATCATGGCAAAAAAGAATTAGATGACAGATGATAAATTTTTGTGTGTGGTTTGGTTTGGTTGTGCGTTTAAACTGTGTGCATGTGTCACCCGACGTTCACTTTACTGTATTTGTCATTCGTTTCAAATCTGAATTTTCAGTTGGGAAAATGTTTTTCATGGTTCTAAATCGGGTGCTTGTGCACCCTTTTTATGGTAAAAAATCTACCTTCGAAAT